>CM051710.1:13539955-13729283 GCA_028022725.1 Lycodopsis pacificus | reverse complement strand
TTAACTATATCATAAAAATGACACAATAGACAAATTAGTAGTAGTAGTCGCGCTACTGCAGATGTAAAAACACAAAAGCACTTCATTTACCAAAGCTTCTGTTCCCTGAAAGACAAAGTCCATCCTCCTTTCTTTGTTAATTCTTGGTTAGACGCCAAAGGTTTTTCCAATCAAGCTGCACATTAATGCTGATGTACTTGGAGGCCACCCAGAAGCTCTGAGCACGTCAAAGAATACGCCCATCATGTCAAACTAAAGATCTGATTGGTTGAAGACAATGACAATCAACAATATCGTCCCCATTCACTTCAATAGATCAGGTTCATGATGTGACGGTTGGATAGTTTGGTTATGTTGAAGAACAGGTTAAAGGAAAGAATAGTTTGGTGTAAAACAGGCAGAAAAAAAGAGAAGACCGCTCTATGATTTAACAGTTTATTAATCCTCACAGAAAGCAATCATCTGTTTACATAGAACTCCATAAATGTGATAATCAAATATGAAGATTTTACATGATGACAGCATAAAACCACAACCAGCTTTTCAACATAACGTGATACTAAAGAAGGCAAAATCTTCCATTTTGAATATGTGGAAGCAAAATCAAACCAGCATGTAAATTGTTGTATTTATTCCCATTCCAACCACACAATGCAACCCTCAAAAGATGAATAAACAATCGATATTTTAAGAGAAAGACAATACAACAACTTGATAAAATAATAAGTGATGATTCAGGTGTTCCTGGATCAGAATAAGGAGACAGAAGAACCTGCTACAGGGTCACATTCTTAGTTCTCTTGTGAACTTTGTAATAAACCGACATGTAGCCACTTTCCCAATCTGAAGTCGGACAGTCTGTAATTTCACGTCTCTACCCCTTAGATTGTGATTCCTACGTTTCCCAGAATGCAATTCCATAAACCCAGAGGATAAAGATACATAAAAATCACACCACTGCAAACAACCTGAGTAAATATATAGAAGGCCCGTCACCAGTATTGGGTTTTATTCTCTAGTGCAGATGAAATTAAACTTCATGGACGCATCCTTTTTGGACCACTTATGGTTTCCACTTGTTTTCATGGCTCCGGACATGTGACATTCATCCATGTCACCTTCATCCATGTCACCATGAGGTTCCCAGTTGTCGTACTTGACGGCCTCGTCAGTGATCCAGAACCAGAAACCCAGAGTGCAGGTGTAGCGCAGTCCCGTCCAGACGTGGGTACTGTTGGCCTGCTTGGCTACGTCTTCGACCCATCTCTGCTCTTGAGGGTTAGTGATGGAGACCAGTTCATGGTGGTTCTCTCTGCAGTAGGTCAAGGCCTGCTCCCAGGTCTTGGTCTTATTGATCAGGATCACTTCATCTGCCACAGTAGAGATGGACACAAACACAGGATCATAGCAGCAGCTGTGTTGGTGTTCTGTTGATTGTTGAGAGCACTGTGCTCCAATACGGTCACTTTAAATCACTGCCTAAATGTTTGGTGCCGATGATCTTGAAATGCCTTCTGCCGCTTTTAAGGAACATTTAAGGGCTCTATTGTTAACCTGAAAATAATAATCTTTGTGTTTTGCTTAGAATGAGCCGTTTATATCTACATACGGAGCGGGTCGTCTTCAAGGAGCCGGCCGCCATGTTTCTACGGTAACCCAGAAAGGACAAACCAACCTGCTTTGAGTACCTGACCGTGTCGGTAAACACAGAGGGACACCGTTGTTGTGTCTCCGGGGACGGAAAACAAAAACACGGGAAACCTCTGTTGGTCTTGATTCAACTGGCTGCAATCTGCAACTTCACCACTAGATGACGCCAAAACCCTACACAGTGGACCTCTGAGTGACATATTTTAGAGCTAGCAGCGTCATAACAAAGTCTCTAACATAAACAGGATTAACATGAAAAAGCAGATGGAGCTCGTGTACATGTAGCAAATAAGTACTCACCGTCATAGCAGAAGAAGGGTTTTGTGTTACTGCATTCATCGGAGCTCCATTTTCCATTTGACACAGTAGCACATCTCTTGTTGTCTTCATCTTTAAATAGATCCGGATCCCAGGATCTGAAAGAGGAACTACTCTCATCTGACCACCTCCAGGTGTCTCTGAACAGGCCGATCCAAACGCGTCTGTTACGCTCAGGCTCAATCTCAGTCTTGAATTCTTCGTCATTTAACTGTGTGGGTCCACTGACCAGGTCAGTGTGATGTTCTCTGCAGTAGCTCTGAGCCTCTCGCCATGTCTTCTCTTGTTTAATCAAATGGAATTTGTTTTGAATTTGTTTCTGTGGAATGAACAGAACAACTTAAGGAATACACATTTCATGAGTTATTTCCTCTCATAAAATAAAGTTTTCTTACTTTAAACATATGAATTAAACATGTGAGATAGATTAACATGATTTCACTGTAGGTTCAGATATTTAGATGAAGGTGTTTGGGATAATAAGGTGGATCACATCATTTGTTGTAGAATATAATAAAAAATAAAAGTAGTCTAGACTTGATAAGGATTCATTTGTGGATTTTTTATTTTTTAATCCTGATACCTCCAAAAAAAAAGATGAAGTATATGTCCACATGGAAAACTATTGTTAGACAGGTTGATATTCTGTAGACACATAACATTATTAGCCACATATTCTCACCATCGTAGCAGATGAATTGATATGCGTTTGAACACCCGGAATCGATCCATCTGTGATTCATCATCACCACACAGTTCTCACGATTGTTGTTCCCATCAGTCGGCTCCCCATCAGCCCATTCTGTCTCACTATCATTGAACTCCACCCCTGGCAGAGACCAGAGCCACGTCCTGTTGACATTGTTTTGCTTGTGCAGTCCAATCCAGGCGTCACCTTGATTCCTTGCTGAGTCATGGAGTCTGTTCATATCTGTCATGTCAAACACTGTGGCCAGGTCAGTGTAGTGATCTCTGCAATACTTCTGGGCTTCGTCCCAGCTCTTGCTCTCCTCAACATAGTGGTACTCGTAGAGGCGACACAGACAGAAGGAACACTGACCTGATAACAGAGATAATAAATGTGTTCAGTACTGGAGGTGAGAGAAGAGCAAGAATGTTATAAAATGACATCATGCCCCTTCATTTAAAATGGGGCTCTGAGTGCACTTAAGCAGTGTGAGACGTACAATTGTTTTTAGCTGAAGTGATTCTAGCTCAAATGAATGGAAACAGCAGCAGATGATCCACTTACCCATCAGAATGAGCACAAACAGACTCCACTGCATGTTGGCTCTGTTAGATGAAACTGATGTTTTAGTGTGCAGTGAACCAAACACAATTATTTCAACAGCTTGTCTCCATCTGTTTGTTCAGTTATAAGAAAACACACGACCACTCCCTCCAGTGTACAAAGTGAAGTCTGATGAGGAAGAGGAATGGAAGGAAATATGCAAACTGTAGTCAAAACAGAACTAACACTCTGCATGCACTGATGTTCTTCTGTTTATTATCCCAGGTCACTTATTTGAATAGTTTACAGATAATACAACAAACTAAAATGAATGTTTGTGTGTGAGCTTGTGATGTTCTGGTGTTTGCTTCTATCATCAGAATTATTGTCATTTTCTTCAATGTTCAGGTGATACAAGGAACAAGAGGAACGCCTTGTGAGATGCTGTCGTCATGACAACGTATCAGTCAAATCAACGGACTTCTGACTCAATGTCATGAAACACGACACATTGTACTGTCAGCATTTATTCTAATTGATTACAGAATATAAGGCGTTTCTGTTATTGTGTCCACCACTTGTTAAAGATAGAAACTTACGTATTTTACTGCAAAGTTGCAATTACAGTTGTGCTGTCGTTATGAATCATAACATGAAGTCTGGTCAAGTTTCTGTATTGTGAGTGAACAAACCCGACTGTAAGTTATATTAGTGTCATAGGAGGAGTAAGATATGCTGCTAATTAGTATTCACTAATACAACAACATAAAGCTGTAACATTGTTGAACCAGAACAAGCAGAGAAAGTAACAGGTGTTATTTTAGCCCTGAGTATTGTCTGCAGAGAAAGCTGCATGCTGAATTATTCAGTTTTTTACTCATTGTGTCCAAACTTTGTACAAAAACAAAAGTAAACATTTAGTGTAATTAAGATTCAAATACGATCAATTGTGAATTTAAACCTTGTTAGAAATAAGCAGATTGTTTTGTAAGTCTGGCAAATTAAAAAAGTCAAAGTGTCATTCTGATTAGATTACGTGAAATATAAACTGAAGAAAGACAATGTTGCACTGTCCACCTCTGCACAATAAACACGAGATTAAAATGACAGAAAATAATGGTAACTTACATCTTGTGAGTCTTCCTCTTAGATGCTTCACGCTGGTGTCTCTCCACACATACTGATGAAGACTCACATCAACCAGGCAGGTGCTCTCTTTTAGCCTCCCGAATGCCAACATTTGAATATTGAAATGCAGAAGTCGGAGACGTCCATTCAGAGAGGAGAAAGGATCCATTGATGACAAGTCATTTCCATGATGTAACAGGTAACAAAGAGGAACACACACTTCCCTGTTGACCGTCCACCATGCAGAAAGAACGGCGTCATTCCAAAGAAATCTACTCACGAGGAGAAAACTTTACATTATGCAAACTGTTCTCAAATACACATTATTGCTTTGCCAACAATTCTAAACCATTCTTTGGTTCTTATTCTATTTATTTATTCATACTGGCAATGTAACCAATCCCATCATTTCACCATGATATAGAATTCCTTTACAAGATCAGTCATTCGATATGATCATGAATACGTTTTGGGCTTTTGGTGTGCAGTTTATTTTTACTAACGACTCAAACATTTAAATGTCTCTGTTTACATTGTCACTGTTCATTGTTAACGCGTGTTTAAAAGTTATGTTCATGGTTACTGATGTTTAAAGAATGTATTCTGTCAAATCCAGCTAATAAAACAGATTTCTATCAGAGATATGTACAAACAACAAAGTCGAGTAAAAGACACGTTTTAAAGGAGCGCTGTGTAGGATTTAGTGGCATCTAGTGGTGAAGGTTGCAGATTGCAGAGGGCTCATTCCAAGCAAACAAAACGATTCTTATGCTGCTCACACACCGGGCGCGTTTTTTGATTGACGCGCCCGTCTCATCGCGTCTGTGCATAGACTTTGTATGTAATCTCGACGCGCGTCAATCAAAAAACGCGCCCGGTGTGTGAGCAGCATTAGTCTCAGGTGATTATACATTCATGAATTATGTTCCATATCTGCTCATAGATTCCCCTGAATGCTACACATGAACTAGTATGGGGCTGAATCGACTGGAGGTCGCTGCGGCTCGGAGACGGCTGGGACTGGAGGTGGAGGTGGCTGCGGTTCATTTGTTCTCCACACAGTATCTATTTATAACTGGAAAAAGCATTTCCTGCTGAAAATGCGTTGGAATGCTGAAAACTGAAATTAATCGCATAAACATTGCTGAAAATAGATATCCAATTCAAAAACAAATTGCAAAAAGCTTAATAATTCAAAGAGTTTAAAGATTACAAATATGAAAAGTCACATCACACCTCTCCTGAAAGAGCTGAACATTTGATATTTGAACAGTTTCTGTGGCTTAAAAAAATTCATCATTGGTGATATTTGTAGTAGTATAAGTTTCAGGAGAAGTATTAGTAGCATTAGAATAAGTAGTAGTAGTGATATTTGTAGTAGAAGGTTGTAGTTGTAGTAGAAGCATTATTAGCAGAAGAAGTAGTAGAATACGTAGTATCAGTAGTCATAGTAATAGCTGTAGTATTGGTCGTAGTATTTAATATCACAGTAGTAGTAGTAGTAGTAGTAGTAGTAATAGTAATAGTACGAGTAGCAGTCGTACTAATAGCTGTAGTAGTATTACTACTTTAGTAGCATGAATAGCAGTAGTAGTAGTAGCAGTTGTCGTATAAGTAATAGTAGTAGTGGTAGTAATAGCAGTAGTGGTAGTAATAATATTGATGGTAGCAGTAGTAGGAGTAATAGTAGCAACAGCAAAAGTTATAGTAGAAGTAGTAGTAGCAGTAGTAGTAATACTATATTAGCAGCAGCAGGAGTAGTTGTCGCAGTATTAGTAAGAGCATTCAGTTTTTTACAAAAAAGCCTAATTTTGAGCTTGTTTAAATACAGTTAATCCATGGGGCTTTTATTTTGAAAGGGTGGTGCTGGGTGGGGGGGGGGGGGAGAGGAGACATAATCATAATGTCTGACACACATAAACAGAGGTTATTAAATGACAGGCTTCATCACAAGCATTTCAATTAGAATTCACTCTTTGGGGCTTTTATTTTGAAATGGGGTGTGTGTGTGTGTGTGGGGGGGGGTCCTCTAAAACCTGAATGACTGTGAGAGACAGGCAGAGAGGCTCTGATATCTCTGGCAAACTTTCTCATTTGGAGATTGTACTATGTTTTATCTTTTACAGCTTACATGACTATTGTCCTGCTCTGCCATGTCTTTCCTCATCTCTCCCTCTTGTGTCGCAGTGTGTGTAAATGTCACTCATCAGAATCCTCATATGTGATTGGCCGAGCTGCAACACGTAACAGCTGCAACAAATCATGTGTGTGCGGCTTTTATTTTAAAATGGGGGGAGAGAGAGAGAGAGAGACGGAGAGAGGGGGAGAGAGAGAGAGAGAGAGAGAGAGAGAGACACACACACACGGAGAGAGGGGGAGAGAGAGAGAGAGACACACGGAGAGAGAGAGAGAGAGACACACACGGAGAGAGAGAGAGAGGGAGAGAGACACACGGAGAGAGAGAGAGAGAGACACACGGAGAGAGAGAGAGGAGTGTATGTGCGCGTGTGTCTGTGAGTCTGTGTGTTTGTCAACATCACTAATTGGCTCAATCGCGAACACCTGTGTGCCTGAAGCCATTTGAAAATATTCTCCATAGAGATCCCATTGAAAATAAAAAGCTTAACAATTCAAAAAGTTTAAAGGTTAGAAATATGAAAAGTCATAGCACCCCTCTGGTGAAAGAGCTGAACATTTTAATAGTTGAACGGTTTCTGTAGCTTAAAAAATGAAGGACAAGAAGAGGGGCGACGGAAGAAATAGAAGTTGGATAAAGATTCGAAGAACAATAGTTGGAATGCTTAGCATTCCAACAATGAAAGATACCAAGAATTGAAGTCTAATTCCTTTCTATCCACACAGCTGGTTAATAAAGCTGGTTGTGATACTGATTATGAAGGTACTTTCAACTTGTACGATCGACTTAATCCTGCCTCTGAAATGTACGACTGTCATATTGTGAAAATGTACTGATGATGGTAAGAAAACACAAAAGACTGTGCCCTAACCCTTTTCATAAATCACTGACATAATAAAGTTTAAGGATGGAGTCTTATTTCATGAGAATGTAAACGTAAAGCTCGTATACCTTATTTTGCTTCTCTACCCACCAGGCAACCACCTTTCCAGGGATACTAGAAAACACGAGTACTACATATACACATGTACTGAGATAAAATGCACTCTGAGTAAACTAAACTGCATTACATTTAACCAGAGAAAGAAAGAAGACTGACATGTGAGCACCACCTGCTGTGTTGTTGCAGGAATGAAAGCTGCTCTTCTTTACAGTGTTTACAACTGATGACTCAGATCAAATAAACTTAACTTGCAGCAACTCAAGTGACGGATTCATTTCTGAGATAATTTTCCGTGGATAGCAGATGCACGCAGCAGTGAGTAAAGAGGCGGGGCTTATCGAATGATTCAAACACAAAACCTTCACACCACCCGTGTGATCGTTCAGTCTTTGGGAATACTATTTTCACATTTGGTCTCTTTCTGTTGAACTGAAGCATGCATACTTGACCGTTTCTTCCTGTTTTGAATTGATTGATTGAGCACAGGGCCAACGTCAGCCGGCTGTGCAACACAGAGTGTTCTCCCCACGGAGGTTAAAGGTTAAAGGCATTTCAGCATTTCACTCACAGAACCGGAGGCTGGCGTCTTGTGCTGACGCACTCTTGCAAACAGGAAGCTCTATGTACATCGAGGATGATGTAGCATTCATGCTAATTCTTTTTTTTTTTTTTTTTTCGCTTGATGACACAAATCTTGACCTGAAAGGTGAGTTACACATCCCACATGTTATTCTGTGGTTTACAACTTCTATTAATTACTCAAAACATGCAAAGTGTGAACTAGTATTCACTCATGTTGGAGCTGTTTGAGGTTCAACATGTAAAGATGTCTGGACAGATGTATGACAGACCAGCTTGTTTGAATGCTTGAGCCTTTTATTCATGCAGAAAGAAAGAAGGGTTATATGTGTAGAATATATGTTGTGCTGAAAGGATTCGCTCCATGAAACACTCTTATTAAGGCACAAGGCCTCAAAGACAGTCCAGCTCCTGTTGATGTCACTTGTCGTATCGTTCCTTAAGCAGCGTTACAGCGATAGAAAAGAAAGCTCTAGATATGAAATACAGTCAGATGTATTTGCGATCATGCACACAACAGGACTCCCTCTGTGTTACGGGTCCTTCATGCCTGTCAGTCCACCAATCAGCCTCTCTTGACACACACAGACGGTGCACAATAGTCGCACTCTATGTCGTCCCAGCACTTCTGAGCTGCAGGTACAACACAAAAAGGCGAGTCAGTGAATGTTACTCAAACTGTTTCATGTGACTAATTGTGATTGATGGATGAAGTCAGCCAACACTAGAGTCACTAATGCAAATCAAATCTTTGTCAAAACGTGAATAATGTAACACAAGAGGTCCTTGAGATACAGTATGTCAGAGAGCTGCTCATCTAAACAACTTCACACTCAAAACCTCTTTGAGAACGAAACAACACTCTCCTCTCATCACTAGTATCACTCCTACAACAAGCACTGTGTTGTTTTACCTCCATAATTCATATGCAGACAATGCTGCCTGCCGCCCGCGTTGTTAGGCTCTCCATGACACCAGTTCACGTAGCTGAAAGAAGTACCGTCACTCCAGAACCATTTCTTCTCCTGGAAGAAAGAATAGAATCGAGTATTACAAGAAATAAAAGTGTTCAAGTTATTTGATTTAAGCAACTTAAGATAAGCTAATTGGTCCCCAGAGGAGCAATTCATTTGTTGCAGAAAAGTAATAATAATAATACAATTATAAACTATATTAAATAATACAAATAGTAATAGAAAGAGCAGTTTTTAGAAGTGGCCATGGAACTGGAGTGGGGGGCAAAAGAGAGAGAGAAAGTAATGTTATACCTGTTAATATAATATGGTGAAGTTTCATATATAATACATAATAAATAAATATGGAATGAATTATCATAACATAGAATGGATATTATATGTATTTTGTGAGCAAGATGTGCAAATGATGAAATAAATACCTGTTGTGCATCAGAGCCTCCAATCCAGGTTGATTTATACTGATGACTGGCGCTCACGATGATCCTCTGAATCGCATGGTACTCCAGGAAGCTGTGGACGGACGCAAGGTTTCCACCCAGGGACAGACAGTTTCTCTACAGGGAGAGAGAGAGAGAGAGAGAGAGAGAGAGAGAGAGAGAGAGAGAGAGAGAGAGAGAGAGAGAGAGAGAGAGAGAGAGAGAGAGAGAGAGAGAGAGAGAGAGAGAGAGAGAGAGATACAGAGAGAGAGAGAGAGAGAGAGAGAGAGAGAGAGAGAGAGAGAGAGAGAGAGAGAGAGAGAGAGAGAGAGAGAGACGAGTTGTTAAACACCATGTCAGTCAAACATGTCACGTCTGTGTGTGCAATTGTAGAAGTGTCCTACGTCAAAGCAACAGAGATTTATTATTTGATATATTATTCATGTATTTGACCGGGACAGTGCACAGACTCTCAGCTGTACATCTTTGTTCTCTGGGCAGAAAACACAATCACGTCTTTGTTAAGGAAATGAACACTGTAGTATAAAAACACAATTACAATTATTTGCAGACTAAACCAGCATCAGCAAGACAGACAAAGCTGTCAACGTTACATTGATGGAAACTTTGTTTGTAGAGTGTTTGCAGTTGAGCAGGCCTTGTTCTCCAGCTTGTTCTCCAGCTTGTGATGCAGTATGAGATGTGTAAGAAGGTTTTGAGTGCATGCATCGTTTTGCTGCATCTTAGCGTAGCTGGTTTCAGATGAACCGAGAGTTGCTGAGAATGTTAGTGTTGCACACCTGCGTCATGTGTTTCTCAAAGGACAGCTGTGAGTCAAGAACAGTAACACGATATTGTGAATCTGAAACAGTCTGAATCCTCTCACCCTCTGCAAAGAGATCTCATATACTCATACAAAAGGACATGCAAGCGGTTTTGCGTGTGTCAGGCAAGATTCTCAATTTCTATTGCTGAAGTTAATTTGGCTGCCACTCCATGTCCGTCTTTAACATGCACAGAAATCACAGTGTCATCCGCAAACTATTGTTTCAAAGCCACCAGCATTACCTCAGCTTCAGCCCAAGTCATCGGTTTTGGAATGTAGCGGAAACAGCGACCGCTGCACTCAGTCCAACCTTGGGCGCAATACACTCTCCTCTGACTCAAGGCTTGAGTCAGAGCAATCATGGCACAAACAAGTGCAGACACAGTCAGCGTCTTCATGGCGAAGGCAATGAGATGATGCAGATGCTGAAGAAGAAGACAACAAAGACGGATAGATCACTTATAGATCTGTAGAGAGCAATGGAACACACCGGCTGTCAGAACAGTGAAGTCAAAAGATGATGAGAAAGTTTGCAGCAAACCTGATACTGACGTCTGTAGCTTCAGCCGTCCTGTGATGAGGTGCAGAACAAGAGGAAGACATAAATAAAGCCCCTTATCTTACCATCGCTCACAAAGACGGAACTGAGGACAGATGTGGGACTGTTGTCACACGCAGAACAACATTTCTTAGTTATTCACATGCAGAGAAATGGAGAAGTTGCTATGCTGGCTACGAGCAGATTAAGAAAGAAATCTTCACCAATTTCACAACACATGATCAAACCGGAGGAGTGTCGCAACACACAAATGGATTGATAGATGGCATCCAAGACACGCAAACAAAATACAATAAACGGCAAAGAATAAAGCTGTACAATGACACACACACACACACCTTGAGGCATCAATGGTTTGCAGCCTTTTTGCCGATGACTTTCACTGCAGTCTGAATCAAATGTGATAACTCTGACTTATATATGTGGTCATTCCATCTCTGATTACACTCTCCACAACATCCCGACTGAACTCAAACTTACCCAGTCTACATGCATCCTCCAGTAAAGGACTATCAATGTGGACAACAAGACACTTAGAGGACAGGACTTGTGTACATGGCTGGTCATGTACAACCACCGGACTGTGATCACATTTATCTCCTCTCACATTGACTACTGCAACTCACTTTTCACATCACTCAGTGCATCTGCTCTTAACCGTCTGCAGGTCATCCAAAATGCTGCCGCCAGATTACTCACCAGGACAAATCGACGGTCTCATATCACCCCCGTACTCCGATCTCTCCACTGGCTTCCTGTAGCATCTAGGGTACACTTTAAAATTCTCACCATCACTTACAGAGCACTTCACGGTCAGGCTCCGGCTTATGTAGCTGATCTGCTTCGCCCCTATTCACCCGCCCGCACTCTCAGGTCAAACGCTCTAGATCTTCTGTCGGTCCCACGCACACGATTTAAGACCCGTGGTGACCGAGCCTTTGAGGCAGTGGCTCCGAGGCTCTGGAATGCTCTGCCTGCAACTCTGCGCCTCGCAGATACTGTGGATACTTTTAAAAGCCAGCTTAAAACCCACCTGTTTAGGCTGGCATTTGTGTAAAAGTAAACCCATGTCCTAGCCATATTTTAAGACCTGCTCATAAAATGTTTTACATTTTTATTTATTTTTATTATTTTATTTTATTATTTTTTATTTTTAAATTTTCTCTGTGTATATAATTTATTGACCCTAGGGTCACATTATGTTTTTTATGCTTTTAAATGTCTTCTCTGTTTAAGCACTTTGTGATATTTACTATCTGTGAAAAGCGCTATATAAATAAAATTCATTCATTCATTCATTCATCACAAACGTCTTTGGGATCAAAAATATTCTCAAGTTTTGTTGTACATTTAAAATGAGGCGAGTTTGTTGCACCAATCAACAAACTCCTTCACATCTGGGAGACACATGTTTGTATCATCAGGCCTACAGAGCAAACTTAGCACAGCAGAATCACAGAAGTTTGATATCATAACTGAATCTTCAGATACTTTATAAAAAGTCATCTTTTCACACAGTCATCGTTGTTTCACGTCGCAGTTCTATGAGAAGTTTGTATTGAGAAACCTTGAACCACCCAAAGCTGTTAGTGTGACGGTGCAGGAGATAAAACGATAACTCTGATGAAATCATACCTCAACTTCTCTGTTGAAGTCATTTTCAGAATCTTCTACTTCTTTGAAAGGCTCTGTGGCAGTGAGATACCGAGCTGTTGGTTAATAGATAGACATCTGCAAGTCATGTTGTAGAACACAGAGCAACAGTAGTTCACATCGAAGGCTTCTGTTTAGCTCTCTGGATACTTTGCTGAAGACAAGATCAAGCATGCTGATGATTTAAACTAAATATTGTTCACTATGAACCATTGATATGCAGCAACGTATTCCTGAGGTCTTGTTGCTGCAGTGAGCTCGTCAGGTTCGGTGCCGTCACGCCCGAGAACAAAACAACGTGCTCAACATCCGTATTTGGAAGCGTGCAGAAATGTTGCACAGAAGTACTCAACTTAAGAATAGACAATAGACTTTTGCATGACTAAAAGTACAACAATAAATCTAATTCATAGTATTATGATAGCAATTTAACTTGACTGTTGGGGCCTTTCTCTGGACATATGCATCACAGAGGACAAAAGAATGTATTGCAGGAAAACACAAAAGTATTGTGAAGGATCACTGAAGTAGTTGAGATAAACAACGGTGATCTTTAGTGGCTCTGTACTTCATTTTATTTCTGACTTACTAGCTAGTTCTGGTCTGACATTTTCAGAAAACACCAAAACTTGTTTTCATTTGAAAGGCAGAAACCTTTTTTTTAAAGTCACGCAACTACAGGTTCAAGTTTCTGACGTATTGTATTTCTACTTGAAGTCTTTTCTGTTCTTATGATGAAATGTTTTTCTGAAACCTAACTAATTGGTTTTGTTGCTTTAACCCAACCCTCGTTTTTTACCGTAATATCGTCCTGGAAAAGTTTCAGAGCGAAAATGTGTGTCCCTGTTGAGATTGACCAGAAGCAGAAACATGTAATCAAGTTTGATTTGATCAGATCAAAAGAGATCGTGTGATCACTGAATGTTACAACAACATGTGTTACCAGTGGCGGGCAGTGTGTTTTATACCTGGGCCTTCAGTGCTGTCCTACTACAGTTAAACCACCTCATTATGTAACGGATTGTATGTGGACACAATTGCAGCACACAAGACTCCAGGAACCGTTGGCTTTTATTATAAACTCAGCCTGAGAGGCAGGAGACTATATCGGGGCTCGATTAGTGATCAGAGGCAGGTGAGTGAACAGGTGAAGGGAGTTCGACTGATGAGGAGGGAGTGGCTGACGAGTAGAGTGAGGAGGGTGTGGAGCTGAACTGTGACACCACGGCTACGGGTTATCATTTGTTTCGTGTAAACACCTCATATTCACATAACACTGCAACATTTAACAAGTGAAATAAAATGTTACATGAAGCTCAACACCTACAAATACACTAACTGCAGATTCACGAGTACGGGCATGACGGGATGCTTCATCATTAACAGACAATGCATATAGTAAAATCAATGTAATTAACACAATAACAAGAACAAACTCACAAGAACCAGCCACATATATTTATACGACAACAAAGCAACAAATCAATCCAGCAACGCTGCAGCGCTAAAACACGTATTCCACCACACACTGAAGAGCACGATCCATTCAAATATTATTCCCATCAGAGGGAACAATATTAACTATATCATAAAAATGACACAATAGACAAATTAGTAGTAGTAGTCGCGCTACTGCAGATGTAAAAACACAAAAGCACTTCATTTACCAAAGCTTCTGTTCCCTGAAAGACAAAGTCCATCCTCCTTTCTTTGTTAATTCTTGGTTAGACGCCAAAGGTTTTTCCAATCAAGCTGCACATTAATGCTGATGTACTTGGAGGCCACCCAGAAGCTCTGAGCACGTCAAAGAATACGCCCATCATGTCAAACTAAAGATCTGATTGGTTGAAGACAATGACAATCAACAATATCGTCCCCATTCACTTCAATAGATCAGGTTCATGATGTGACGGTTGGATAGTTTGGTTATGTTGAAGAACAGGTTAAAGGAAAGAATAGTTTGGTGTAAAACAGGCAGAAAAAAAGAGAAGACCGCTCTATGATTTAACAGTTTATTAATCCTCACAGAAAGCAATCATCTGTTTACATAGAACTCCATAAATGTGATAATCAAATATGAAGATTTTACATGATGACAGCATAAAACCACAACCAGCTTTTCAACATAACGTGATACTAAAGAAGGCAAAATCTTCCATTTTGAATATGTGGAAGCAAAATCAAACCAGCATGTAAATTGTTGTATTTATTCCCATTCCAACCACACAATGCAACCCTCAAAAGATGAATAAACAATCGATATTTTAAGAGAAAGACAATACAACAACTTGATAAAATAATAAGTGATGATTCAGGTGTTCCTGGATCAGAATAAGGAGACAGAAGAACCTGCTACAGGGTCACATTCTTAGTTCTCTTGTGAACTTTGTAATAAACCGACATGTAGCCACTTTCCCAATCTGAAGTCGGACAGTCTGTAATTTCACGTCTCTACCCCTTAGATTGTGATTCCTACGTTTCCCAGAATGCAATTCCATAAACCCAGAGGATAAAGATACATAAAAATCACACCACTGCAAACAACCTGAGTAAATATATAGAAGGCCCGTCACCAGTATTGGGTTTTATTCTCTAGTGCAGATGAAATTAAACTTCATGGACGCATCCTTTTTGGACCACTTATGGTTTCCACTTGTTTTCATGGCTCCGGACATGTGACATTCATCCATGTCACCTTCATCCATGTCACCATGAGGTTCCCAGTTGTCGTACTTGACGGCCTCGTCAGTGATCCAGAACCAGAAACCCAGAGTGCAGGTGTAGCGCAGTCCCGTCCAGACGTGGGTACTGTTGGCCTGCTTGGCTACGTCTTCGACCCATCTCTGCTCTTGAGGGTTAGTGATGGAGACCAGTTCATGGTGGTTCTCTCTGCAGTAGGTCAAGGCCTGCTCCCAGGTCTTGGTCTTATTGATCAGGATCACTTCATCTGCCACAGTAGAGATGGACACAAACACAGGATCATAGCAGCAGCTGTGTTGGTGTTCTGTTGATTGTTGAGAGCACTGTGCTCCAATACGGTCACTTTAAATCACTGCCTAAATGTTTGGTGCCGATGATCTTGAAATGCCTTCTGCCGCTTTTAAGGAACATTTAAGGGCTCTATTGTTAACCTGAAAATAATAATCTTTGTGTTTTGCTTAGAATGAGCCGTTTATATCTACATACGGAGCGGGTCGTCTTCAAGGAGCCGGCCGCCATGTTTCTACGGTAACCCAGAAAGGACAAACCAACCTGCTTTGAGTACCTGACCGTGTCGGTAAACACAGAGGGGACACCGTTGTTGTGTCTCCGGGGACGGAAAACAAAAACACGGGAAACCTCTGTTGGTCTTGATTCAACTGGCTGCAATCTGCAACTTCACCACTAGATGACGCCAAAACCCTACACAGTGGACCTCTGAGTGACATATTTTAGAGCTAGCAGCGTCATAACAAAGTCTCTAACATAAACAGGATTAACATGAAAAAGCAGATGGAGCTCGTGTACATGTAGCAAATAAGTACTCACCGTCATAGCAGAAGAAGGGTTTTGTGTTACTGCATTCATCGGAGCTCCATTTTCCATTTGACACAGTAGCACATCTCTTGTTGTCTTCATCTTTAAATAGATCCGGATCCCAGGATCTGAAAGAGGAACTACTCTCATCTGACCACCTCCAGGTGTCTCTGAACAGGCCGATCCAAACGCGTCTGTTACGCTCAGGCTCAATCTCAGTCTTGAATTCTTCGTCATTTAACTGTGTGGGTCCACTGACCAGGTCAGTGTGATGTTCTCTGCAGTAGCTCTGAGCCTCTCGCCATGTCTTCTCTTGTTTAATCAAATGGAATTTGTTTTGAATTTGTTTCTGTGGAATGAACAGAACAACTTAAGGAATACACATTTCATGAGTTATTTCCTCTCATAAAATAAAGTTTTCTTACTTTAAACATATGAATTAAACATGTGAGATAGATTAACATGATTTCACTGTAGGTTCAGATATTTAGATGAAGGTGTTTGGGATAATAAGGTGGATCACATCATTTGTTGTAGAATATAATAAAAAATAAAAGTAGTCTAGACTTGATAAGGATTCATTTGTGGATTTTTTATTTTTTAATCCTGATACCTCCAAAAAAAAAGATGAAGTATATGTCCACATGGAAAACTATTGTTAGACAGGTTGATATTCTGTAGACACATAACATTATTAGCCACATATTCTCACCATCGTAGCAGATGAATTGATATGCGTTTGAACACCCGGAATCGATCCATCTGTGATTCATCATCACCACACAGTTCTCACGATTGTTGTTCCCATCAGTCGGCTCCCCATCAGCCCATTCTGTCTCACTATCATTGAACTCCACCCCTGGCAGAGACCAGAGCCACGTCCTGTTGACATTGTTTTGCTTGTGCAGTCCAATCCAGGCGTCACCTTGATTCCTTGCTGAGTCATGGAGTCTGTTCATATCTGTCATGTCAAACACTGTGGCCAGGTCAGTGTAGTGATCTCTGCAATACTTCTGGGCTTCGTCCCAGCTCTTGCTCTCCTCAACATAGTGGTACTCGTAGAGGCGACACAGACAGAAGGAACACTGACCTGATAACAGAGATAATAAATGTGTTCAGTACTGGAGGTGAGAGAAGAGCAAGAATGTTATAAAATGACATCATGCCCCTTCATTTAAAATGGGGCTCTGAGTGCACTTAAGCAGTGTGAGACGTACAATTGTTTTTAGCTGAAGTGATTCTAGCTCAAATGAATGGAAACAGCAGCAGATGATCCACTTACCCATCAGAATGAGCACAAACAGACTCCACCGCATGTTGGCTCTGTTAGATGAAACTGATGTTTTAGTGTGCAGTGAACCAAACACAATTATTTCAACAGCTTGTCTCCATCTGTTTGTTCAGTTATAATAAAAACACACGACCACTCCCTCCAGTGTACAAAGTGAAGTCTGATGAGGAAGAGGAATGGAAGGAAATATGCAAACTGTAGTCAAAACAGAACTAACACTCTGCATGCACTGATGTTCTTCTGTTTATTATCCCAGGTCACTTATTTGAATAGTTTACAGATAATACAACAAACTAAAATGAATGTTTGTGTGTGAGCTTGTGATGTTCTGGTGTTTGCTTCTATCATCAGAATTATTGTCATTTTCTTCAATGTTCAGGTGATACAAGGAACAAGAGGAACACCTTGTGAGATGCTGTCGTCATGACAACGTATCAGTCAAATCAACGGACTTCTGACTCAATGTCATGAAACACTACACATTGTACTGTCAGCATTTATTCTCATTGATTGCATTTCATATGCAGGTGTTCCTGTTATTGTGTCCACCATTTGTAACAGATAGAAAATGACGTATTTTACTGCAAAGTTGCAATTACAGTTGTGCTGTCGTTATGAATCATAACATGAAGTCTGGTCAAGTTTCTGTATTATGAGTGAACAAACCCGACTGTAAGTTATATTTAGTGTCATAGGAGGAGTACGATATGCTGCTAATTAGTATTCACTAATACAACAACATAAAGCTGTAACATTGTTGAACCAGAAACAAGCAGAGAAAGTAACAGGTGTTATTTCAGCCCTGAGTATTGTCTGCAGAGAAAGCTGCATGCTGAATTATTCAGTTTTTTACTCATTGTGTCCAAACTTTGTACATAAACAAAAGTAAACATTTAGTGAAATTAAGATTCAAATACGATCAATTGTGAATTTAAACCTTGTTAGAAATAAGCAGATTTGTTTTGTAAGTCTGGCAAATGAAAAAATGCAAAGTGTCATTCTGATTTGATTACGTGAAATATAAACTGAAGAAAGACAATGTTGCACTGTCCACCTCTGCACAATAAACACGAGATTAAAATGACAGAAAATAATGGTAACTTACATCTTGTGAGTCTTCCTCTTAGACGCTTCACGCTGGTGTCTCTCCTCACGTACTGATGAAGACTCACATCAACCAGGCAGGTGCTCTCTTTTAGCCTCCTGAATGCCAACATTTGAATATTGAAATGCAGAAGTCGGAGACGTCCATCAGAGAGGAGAAAGGATCCATTGATGACAAGTCATTTCCATGATGTAACAGGTAACAAAGAGGAACACACACTTCCCTGTTGACCGTCCAACATGCAGAAAGAACGGCGTCATTCCAAAGAAATCTACTCACGAGGAGAAAACTTTACATTTATGCAAACTGTTCTCAAAATACACAGTATTGCTTTGCCAATAATTCTATTTCTTTCCTTTTTTTACCATGTTTAACACACGTTCTGTCTCTTTTTGAGCTCCTAATATTGTAAGTGTGGCAATATCATTTCCCCATGTCCTATAGTTCCTGATGGCACGTGACTTTGTGTGTGCAGCAGGAAACAAGCAAAGAATTTAGATGTGTTTCTAGTTTTTTTCCACTTCAGGCTTAATATTGAATCCTTTGATAGAGAGCCATGTATACAAGTCTACAGAGCTCTCTTTAACAAAGTGCTACTCGTAGAGGCGACACGGGCAGAAGGACCACTGACCTGATACCTGACCTGTTTTTCATGGGGAAAAAACATCACATTTACATGAGCATAACAACACTGCACGACAAGAATGAAGACTCTTACGTGACCAATGAAGACGCACGTGATGTTGCAAAAGGCAAATTAGTGCACGCTGTGGTTTGCAGTGAACACAGAGTCCTCGTCCCCCCCCCCCCCTTCTCTGATCTGAATCACACTACCATGGACATACTCGTGGTCTGGTGGCTTTTTGTTTATGGTTTTGCATCCCGGTGGACATCACACAGTGTATGCTATTCATCTCCTGATGCTGACAGAGGGCTGCGTACATGTTTCACCATCTGTATGTTTTTTTATATTTGATAAAACCTGAAGACTAAACTTGAAAAAAAACAAGATCAAGACCACTCATGAATTTATAGCTGTGCTCTATTTAGACGCTGCATGGCTCTTATAAAAAAACTAAACCGCTTCCCCATAAGTTAAATGCCTCTTAGTTCCAAGCAAGATAATTCTCATCTTAATCTATTTGATTATTTTATAAGCATGCAAGGTTTAGAAACAGGATAACGATTCAAAAATGCAAACATTCAATTGCAAAACTTCTTTTCAAAATGACCCAAATTATTGCAATATAAACTTTAAGTCAACCTGCAGTCCATTTACTTTTAAATGTTTTTTTATTTTAAAGACATGAATAAGTCATTGGCCAGAGATCAAGTTTAATCCAAAAGATTTTTCCTCAGTAACATCAAGAGTTGAAGTCTGGTCCGCACAAATAAACAACAATTATCAAGTGTTCTGCATTTAAATGGCTCAGTAACTGTGTTGATGAAGTTATATTATAGTGTTATTTATGACCCAAGTTACATTCATGTTACATCTCTCCCAGTTAAATTGCAATAAATGCTGTACATGATCTTTGTTTAATATCCACACACATAATAAGATAACATGTAAAATACAAACTTCCAAACGTGATGAAAGTCTTGCTGTCATTCAAAATGCTCATTCTTCAAATTCATATTCTTCAGTTTCATTCAATTGGCCCTTTTCACAGCAGCCACTTTGACATGTCATCAAAGGGTCAACACAGGTGGTGCATTCAGGGAGGCCGGAGCCCTGGTAGTGTGCTGGCTCACTGGAATGACTCACGAGGAGAAAACTTTACATTTATGCAAACTGTTCTCAAAATACACGTTATTGCTTTGCCAACAATTCTAAACCATTCTTTGGTTCTTATTCTATTTAGGACCACCTCAAGCACAACAACTTGTTTGAAAAATTTCAGTCAGGATTTCGTTCAGCCCACAGCACTGAAACAGCCTTGCTCAGGGTGACGAATGACCTGCTGATGACAGCCGATGCAGGATCACCCTCACTCCTCATCCTCCTGGACCTGACTGCTGCATTTGATACAGTGGATCACACTATCCTCCTACAGCGCCTCCATACCACCATTGGACTGTCAGACTCCGCTCTCAAGTGGTTTCAGTCCTACCTTTCAGGCAGAACTGAATATGTCTCACTGGGAAGATGCAAGTCCAGACTGCTCCCCGTCTCCTGTGGTGTTCCGCAGGGGTCGGTCCTCGGCCCCATCCTCTTCATTCTTTACATGCTCCCCCTCGGTCGTGTCATCAGCAGACATAGGATGTCTTTCCACTGTTATGCTGATGATACACAGCTCTACATCAAAACTGCCCCAAGCCCCTCTGCAGCCATGTCATGTCTCACCTCCTGTCTTGGGGAGATAAAGGCGTGGATGAGCAACAACTTTCTCCAGTTAAACGGTAGCAAAACCGAAGCCCACCTTGTTGGCACTCCACACCAGGTTCAGTCATCCTCCATAACTCATCTCACCTTCGACGGTCAGGTCATCCCCCTCGCCTCCACAGTCACTAATCTGGGAGTTAGGTTTGACTCTTACCTGACCTTCGATGACCATATAAAACACCTGTGCAAAACCTCGTTTTATCATCTCAAAAACATCTCCAAACTCCGCCCCACTTTAACCCTGTCAGATGCAGAGAAGCTCGTCCACGCCTTTATATCCTCAAGACTGGACTACTGCAACTCTCTATTCACTGGGATCACTGCCAAGAACATCCAGAAGCTGCAATACATTCAAAACAGCGCTGCCAGGATCCTGATGAGAGTCCGGAAATACGAGCACATAACACCCATTCTGCACTCCCTACACTGGCTCCCTGTCTCATTCCGGATTGACTACAAAGTCCTACTACTCACACATAAATGCATAAATGGACATGCACCACCCTATCTACAAGACCTCATCACTCCCCAAATCTCCACCCGCACCCTCAGATCATCAAACAGCTCGCTCCTCCGGGTCCCCAACACCAAGCTCCGCACCATGGGCGACCGGGCCTTTGGCTCGGCAGCTCCACACCTATGGAACAGATCCCTGACCACCTAAGGGCAACACAGACACTGGTCTCTTTTAAGACCGGCCTAAAAACCTTTTTATTCAGGAAAGCCTTTCTGACCTAAATCACTGTCAGTTATTTATTTTGTGTCTCTGTTCATTCACTGGTTTTTATTTTATTTTAATTTCATTTTTATTATAGTTTATTTATTTTTTAAACTATGTTTTAACTGTGCTTTTTACTATGTACTGGCTCTGTGGCACTCAGATTTTTTTTAAATGAAAAGTGTATGTAACCAATCCCATCATTTCACCATGATATAGAATTCCTTTACAAGATCAGTCATTCGATATGATCATGAATATGTTTTGGGCTTTTGGTGTGCAGTTTATTTTTGCTAACTACTCAAACATTTAAATGTCTCTGTTTACATTGTCACTGTTCATTGTTAACGCGTGTTTAGAAGTTATGTTCATGGTTACTGATGTTTAAAGAATGTTTTGTTTCAAATCTAGCTAATAAAATAATAAAAATAAAAATTCTATCAGAGATATGTACAAACAACAAAGTCGAGTAAAAGACACGTTTTAAAGGAGCGCTGTGTAGGATTTAGTGGCATCTAGTGGTGAGGTTGCAGATTGCAGAGGGCTCATTCCAAGCAAACAAAAACACAACGATTCTTAGTCTCAGGTGATGATACATTCATGAATTATGTTCCATATCTGCTCATAGATTCCCTTAAATGATACACACAAACTAGTATGGGGCTGAATCGTAGATATCACTTCTGTAAATTAATTGATGAATAACTTAAACAGGCATAATACATTTTTTTTATTCACCACTTTACAATGTAGCCAATCAATGTTACACTTTAACTTTAAACCATTAGTCCAGACAGTATCATTACATTGTATATTCAGCATTTTACTTTATAACATGTTATATTTTATTCTTATTTTTCATTCCTGCACTATATTTAGGCATAGAATATCTACTTTTTTTAAATATCTTATATTTTAGCGTGAGCATTGTTGAAGGAGCCAGAGATTCAAGACTAATTCATGAGCAGGAATGACATTAAAATAACTTGACCCGTGGTGGAAAGCCCCGTGGTGGGGGAGATTTAAAAAAAAAAAAAAGCTAGAGTGGCGCGAAGACAGATAGCTCGCTAAAGTACGCTACTAGCTAACTAGCTAGCGAGCTAATTATCTTCACAACCATGTCGGTTAAGCTACACCACGTGCGCTGAGTTACTTAGCTAGTTCCCGTTTCCGAGTGGCCGTGTTTAGCCAAAAGCAGTTTAAGAAGCCAGCCAGCAGACATTTAAACCCTTCTATTTAATTCGGTTTCAAATGTACTAACGTTAGCTACTGACATTTTAGCCAGACCACAATAGTCCATATGCTTACCGTAGCCAACTGTCTGGAGACCTCCATGTTGCCAAACGTGGCTAAGTAACATTGAGAAGCTGCCCAAAAACATTAGCTTATTTAAATTACATTTTTCTAAATGCCCTCTGAAACATTCTTGATAGGACTTCGTACACTATTGTTCATTAACCTTATATCGTGTTCGGGTCCAATTAGACCGGTTATGAGGATTTACACGGCTCAAATGTGACCATTAAAAACGAACTTTAACGCTAGGCTGTTTGTCATATTGGACCAACTGCATTACACTTCAAGCGTTATGCATTTACAGACAATATAATAACTTGACAGCAGATACTTTCTTCACATTTACGAACTGATATTGCTGACTCATCCACTCACCTCACTTCGCCTCTGTCCTTCCGAGCCGTCGCGCCAGTTGTCAATGGTCGGTTGGTTGACGTTCATCGTCTTGCTGGCTAACCATATTCATCCGCCGCTTGGTTCGCTGAACCGACGTACTGCGTGGTCACGTTCAGGTCACGTTCGTGATCCGGCTGCCAAAACGTATTGGTCCGCCGCGTGGTTTAGGTTAGTTCGCCATCTGGTATTTACATAGGTTGGTGACGCAGCTGAGCAGGCAGACAGCTTGCGACATGCTACGGCACCCACCTGTCATTCAAAGCGGCCAGGTCACGTTCGTGATCCGGCTGCCAAAACGTATTGTTCCGCCGCGTGGTTTAGGTTAGTTCGCCGTCTGGTATTTACACAGGCTGGTGATGCAGCTGAGCAGACAAGACAGCTTGCACCCACCTGTCACTCAAAGTGGGCACGCCCTCGATTATGCATAACTTTCAGCCTCAATATAATTTACATGGATTAGTTATATACAAAGTCACCTCTGTACAGTTCATGAAGGGGCAAATTAACTGAAGAGACCAAACCCGTTTTTTTGTAGCAACCTGTATGCATTTGTATTTCTGCTTAGAAGTTAGACAATTTAACATGGGGGTCCTATGGAAATTGAATCGCTTTTAAAGCCTCACGTGGCCGTTTGAGGAACTGCAGTTATTGGCAGTTGATTTAGACTGTTAGACATAGCCATACTTATAACTCACAGTAATCAGTTCATTTGACTTCTTGAAATTTACATTCCATTGAACTGGCTTAAATACCTGAGTTGGACTACAGAAAACTTATACAATTGAGTTAAAATTGTATAAATCATCATGATAAGTTGAAGTAAATGACAGAAAGAAGTTACCTTGACTTATTGTTCAAATCCTTTTTTACAGTGCACTTGAGGCTTAATACTTGATTCACTCTTTGACAGAGAGGCATGTGTACAAGTCTACAGAGCGAGATCAACACACTCTCAGGCAGTGGTGTATAAAGTACTCAAAAGCCATACTTGAGTAAAAGTAAAGATACCTTACTGGAAAACTACTCCAGTAAAAAGTCATCTATTAGAATACTACTTGAGTAAAAGTCTTAAAGTATCTGATATTAAATGTACTTAAGTATTGAAAGTCAAAGTACAAGTAAATGCTGTTAATAAAAAAGCAAAGGGTCAGAATTATGAAGTTTATTCTTTTAAGTGCTGTGGCACCATGACCAAGGACATGGAGCTGTGTTGAACATAATTGGGTTGGCTGTGATCCATCCAGGAGCAACAATGTGCAACACAATATATTGTACACAAGTATACTTTTGCAGCATATATGAACTTATCATCATAATTCTCCGAAAAGCAATATGACACTATGAAGGAGTTGTAACTCCAGAGACGTCCATCAGAGAGGAGAAATGATCCATTGATGACAAGTCATTTACATGATATAACAGGTAAACAAAGAGGAACACACACTTCCCTGTTGACCGTTGTAGAAAGATCGTAGAAAAGTATGAAAGCATAACAGTATAGCTATTATAACCTGTAACCCTTTTGATTTCAAAGTATAACCAGCACAATATATAGCATGTTTAGACTTTTCATAACCATCATAATGTGAATTGTTTTATTTTATGATAGCTGGGATTTAACATATAAACTGTTTAGAGTTAGACACTTTGTTTAAAATAGTCACTAGAGCAGGGGTGGCCAACCAGTCAGAGACTAAGAGCCACATCATACACATGAACATCACCCCATCCCGCGCACAAACACACACACACACACACACACACACACACAGATTTATTGTAAATGTCACACACCAACATGATAATGACAGAAATTGACTCCTACAGTACTAAGACCACAGGCCAGTCATTTTCAACAATGAACATGGTGTGCACTGTCTCACACACACACAAACTCTCAGTTCAACCAAGTCCACAAACAAAAATATAAACTCTCCCACTCTGTTAAAAACGTCCTGTGTTCATCTTCATATTTTCGTTTTGCTGTGCACTTTTTCCCTGCCATTTTGAGAGTGAACTGGACACAAATTGTTTACTCAAATGATCTTGCCCCTGCAGGGGTCTTCAATTAAAATTCCAAAAGGTCCAGCTTGAGAAAATCTCCTCGGGCAAAGGTTCGGAACATTACAATAATATCTAACTTGCGCTATTTAGTGCCATATATATATATATTTTTTTTTTTCAAGAAGCCTAGTAGTAGTAATGTCTCTGTGTAGTAAACAACTGTCAAATCAAATAAAGAAAGTACACATCAATTATATTTTAACTATTATTATTCTCAATTTTCAAATTTAACTGGATGGATTATAAATAATACACAGAAATACATGAATAAATGTTCTTCTAATTTCAAGTACAATAAGGGCTGGATTAAAGAATCACTGACATAACAGAAAGCGTTTCAAAAATGTGCATCTTAAAATAAAGTAATGAATTTTAGAAAAAATGAATTTCACTGAATTGTCCTGCAGCTTTAAATTCAGTTCATTCAGGTGTGAAGTGATGTCAAAAACGCCACAATATATTTTTCTCATCTTCTAAAAAGATAAATGAGTGAGCATGATCTTTATCTGTAGTTATTAAGCCACTTGTTTCAGCTCTATTCTCTCTGTTACATCATTGTTGTGAAGTGAATTCATGCGTTAGGATTCTAATCATTTTGGGCTCTTATGTTTATTTTCTGTGTCTTCATTTAGATGTGAGTGGGTACGTTTGTTCAAAAGAGTTGTGCTTTGTCTCGTAGTGCACTTCATTTACCGCTTTCAATTATCGTCACGGTCTCCGAACATGTGAGACACACTGGTTTAAACTGTCCGTGTGAAGAATTGACCGATAAGAGTCTGTTCATTCCTGGTTAAAGACTCTGGTCTCTCTGAACACTTTTCTCTTTTTGGAGAACGTCATGTGAAACAACTTCTCTGACTCATGTAATATTCTCCTTCTCTTCCTTCTCTTTCCTCGTCTCTCCCCCGGTGTGTGTACAGCTCAGAATACCCATATTTGAGTCGCTGGGCTACCATCAGGTGATGTGATTTGCAACGTATTGGTCGGTGCGTTTCCTGCATCGCTGAACGAGTGCCGTAAAGGCTGAAAAGGCTGCGCAGCGCCGGTTAAAATAGAAGCGCTCTGTCAAAATAAAAACGATTTTAGGTCCTGGATCCGGATACAACGGCGTCTGGGTCCGGATCCGGACCGCGGTCCGCCAATTGGCGACCCCTGCACTATGAAACTTTGCGGTATTTTCATCTCACGCACATGCGCGTTTCACGAAAATACCGTATTGAACTCAAGCGAAGCGAACACGCACATTAAAAAAACACAAACACAAACTTCGACATGAACGTAAGAGCCGCATGAAACCAGGCAAAGAGCCGCATGCGGCTCGAGAGCCGCGGGTTGGCCAGGCCTGCACTAGAGCCTTACAGTGCTTGTGGTTCTAGCAGGATCAAACCAGTTACCACCAGTTACATTCTGTGTCAGCTCAGAAAGAGGAGGACTCATGTGTGAGTGACACATGGAATGAAGGAGGTGCCAGCCTTAGAGCAGCAGAACAAGCAGCAGAACAACTGAGAGTTTGGGGCCTTCTCCCCCCCCCAACTAGAGAATGGGAACGTCAGAGAGCTGACAGTAGAAGACCTCATTACAAAATCAGTGAAGGCTGACAGAGAGGAAAACCAAAGTAGAACCTTATTACAAAATCAGTGAAGGCTGACAGAGAGGAAAACCAAAGTAGAACCTCATTACAAAATCAATGAAGGCTGACAGAGAGGAAAACCAAAGTAGAACCTCATTACAAAACCAGTGAAGGCTGACAGAGAGGAATGCTAGAATGAGTTCTTGTAGCCACTGATACTGTTTCTTTGAATTGAAATTGTTGTATGTGAATCTTGTGTGAAAAACCAGAAATAAAAACACAGCCTTACCATTAGTAAGTGACTGAAACCAAAACAGTGTTCTGGTCCTTCAAAACAATGCAGCCCTCTTCCCCTGTCCGTTAATGGTGCGATAAGATGCGACGACTGAAACATGCAGAGGAGCTGAAGGTGAGTTCTCTGGGTGAAGACTTGGCAGTGTTAGTCATAAATGGTGAGAATGTTCACAATAGGCAATAGTAAAGTATAGACGATGTACATAACTATTACATACATGGTGTTAGGGTTACATCCCATTGAGAGCGCCTAAGGCATCAGCCCTAAAAGACTTTCAAGAAGACAATTAAATCCGAAATCCTAACGATTAGCTACGGGGTGAGATAAAAGGCCGAAGGTATTGTTCTGAGACCTCAAGGAGGAACGCATATCCTCACAGGTGGAGCAGCCGACGGAGTAACCACCGTGTTAGGTGCGAACTACTTCCCCGCCTAGAAACGGGGCCGGAGCCGCTCACGCTACACCGTCCAACAAGCAGAAAGAACGGCGTCATTCCAAAGAATTGCTTTGCAAACAATTCTAAACCATTCTTTGGTTCTTATTCTATTTATTTATTCATACTGGCAATGTAACCAATCCCATCATTTCACCATGATATAGAATTCCTTTACAAGATCAGTCATTCGATATGATCATGAATACGTTTTGGGCTTTTGGTGTGCAGTTTATTTTTATTAATTTATTCTAACTGCTATCAGCTCTGTTATTCTATTGTGCTGTATATATTGTGCATTCCATACGTTATATTTTACTCTATAAATTGCTGCTGCTACAAACTAATTTCTCCCTGGGGATGAATAAAGTTAATATCTATCTATCTAAACTACTCAAACATTTAAATGTCTCGGTTTACATTGTCACTGTTCATTGTTAACGCGTGTTTAAAAGTTATGTTCATGGTTACTGATGTTTAAAGAATGTATTGTGTCAAATCCAGCTAATAAAACAGATTTATATCAGAGATATGTACAAACAACAAAGTCGAGTAAAAGACACATCTTAAAGGAGCGCTGTGTAGGATTTAGTGGCATCTAGTGGTGAGGTTGCAGATTGCAGAGGGCTCATTCCAAGCAAACAAAAACACAACGATTCTTAGTCTCAGGTGATGATACATTCATGAATTATGTTCCATATCTGCTCATAGATGCCCCTAAATGCTACACATGAACTAGTATGGGGCTGAATCGTAGATACCACTTCTGTAAATTACTTCCAGGGAATAACCCCGTCCTTGCTCACTAATGTCGCCCGTCTTCGTTTTTCCCACTTGAGGCTTAATACTTGATTCACTCTTTGACAGAGAGGCATGTGTACAAGTCTACAGAGCGAGATCAACTCTCATCACTCTCAGGCCACTCTGTAGCTGTGCTGCATACAAACACTTCTGTTCATCTCCCCACTGTGCACCAACCATCACACTAACATGTCAGAAATATTATCTCAGTAAAGTAACCATTTTATATGAGCAGTCCACCCCGGAAGAACATGAGAAAACAAAACCGTAAACACAAAATAACAATATTAATTGCAGCATAACTGGACTCACCCTTAGCTGCATGACGCAATAATCAAAACTTGAGGAAAACAATCAGAGAAACTGAGAGCAGCTGCTGCTCCGACAATAACTACCTCCCAATGTGATTGGCTATTGCTTAATTGTCCAATTTGAGTTGAAACGAGACTCTGACGTCATCAGTGGGCTTCTTGCTGCGCTCAGTCTGCTGCCATCTGCTGGACGACTCCAGTAGAGCATGTAAAGAACGTCCAAGTCTTCAAAGCAAGTTAGACTGGGAGCAGAGGGGAGGTGGACCGCAAAATAAAGTTACTGAACTACATATATTTAATTTACGAACACATGCACTTAAAAGCATTTACGTTTGTTAATCTGAACATCCAGTGTCCGCTGGCTCATTCCTGGAGAAATATAAAAAATTAACCGAAAGAAGCAACATCTACACAAGTGTAAATTAGAATCTGAGACCCTAAATATGTAATTTTTAACCGTCTTCTAGGATGAAACATAGGAGTGTTTTCTGACTTGGATGGATGAAATCATTTGTCTGTGCCTTACAAATCAATGTTCAATAAATCAGGTTCATGATGTGACAGTTGGATAGTTTGGTTATGTTGAAGAACAGGTTAAAGGAAAGAATAGTTTGGTGTAAAACAGTCAGAAAAAACAGAAGACCGCTCTATGATTTAACAGTTTATTAATCCTCACAGAAAGCAATCATCCGTTTACATAGAACTCCATAAATGTGATCATCAAATATGAAGATTTTACATGATGACAGCATAAAACCACAACCAGCTATTCAACATAACGTGATACTAAAGAAGGCAAAATCTTCCATTTTGAATATGTGGACGCAAAATCAAACCAGCATGTAAATTGTTGTATTTATTCCCATTCCAACCACACAATGCAACCCTCAAAAGATGAATAAACAATCGATATTTTAAGAGAAAGACAATACAACAACTTGATAAAATAATAAGTGATGATTCAGGTGTTCCTGGATCAGAATAAGGAGACAGAAGAACATGCTACAGGGTCACATTCTTAGTTCTCTTGTGAACTTTGTAATAAACCGACATGTAGCCACTTTCCCAATATGAAGTCGGACAGTCTGTAATTTCACGTCTATACCCCTTAGATTGTGATTCCTACGTTTCCCAGAATGCAATTCCATAAACCCAGAGGATAAAGATACATAAAAGTCACACCACTGCAAACAACCCCAGTAAATATATAGAAGGCCCGTCACCAGTATTGGGTTTTATTCTCTAGTGCAGATGAAATTAAACTTCATGGACGCATCCTTTTTGGACCACTTATGGTCTCTACTTGTTTCCATGGCTCCGGACAGGTCACCTTCATCCATGTCACCTTCATCCATGTCACCATGAGATTCCCAGTTTTCGTACTTGACGGCCTCGTCAGTGATCCAGAACCAGGAACTCTGAGTGCAGTTGTAGCGCAGTCCCGTCCAGACGTGGGTACTGTTGGCCTTCTTGGCTACGTCTTCGACACATCTCTGCTTTTGAGGGTTAGTGATGGAGATCAGGTCACAGTGGTTCTTTCTGCAGTAGGTCAAGGCCTGCGCCCAGGTCTTGTTCTCATTGATCAGGATCACTTCATCTGCCATGGTAGTGTCACAAACCTGCTCCAAGGCTGCAACATAAGGGAGACAAGACAAGAGATAAAAGTAATGAAGAGACATTTATTTAAAGAATACAAACTAAACTAACAACCAACCAACCAACCCATCCAGCCATCCATCCATCCATCAAAACGAATAGGCAGCCGTGTCAGCCAAGGAAGAGGCAGCAGAGAAGAGGCCCCATCCTTGTTCAGAGGTGGCTTTATAGCCATCAGCATATCAGGCTCAGCTGGGCTCAATAGCTGCTGATCAACATCCTGAAAGAGAGAAGACAGCAACCAGGACAGTCCTGGTTGCTGTCTTCTCTCTTTCAGGATGCAAAGAGAGAAGTATTGCATTTGATTTTGTATCAAATTTTGTCATTTACTGATTTTTATTTTTCATTTAGCTGGATTCATTGTTCTGAATGATCTCCATCCCTTTCCTGCCCCTTTAGACTGCTTCTTCTGCTCCTGTATTGTGACATGTGCATTTACCCTCTTGGGTTGTTGTTGAGGCAACAGTTGTTGGTGTTGAGGTGGCGGTTGTTGAGGCAACAGTTGTTGGTGTTGAGGTGGCGGTTGTTGAGGCAACAGTTGTTGGTGTTGAGGTGGCGGTTGTTGAGGCAACAGTTGTTGGTGTTGAGGTGGCGGTTGTTGAGGCAACAGTTGTTGGTGTTGAGGTGGCGGTTGTTGAGGCAACAGTTGTTGGTGTTGAGGTGGCGGTTGTTGAGGCAACAGTTGTTGGTGTTGAGGTGGCGGTTGATGAGGCAACAGTTGTTGGTGTTGGGGTGGCGGTTGTTGAGGCAACAGTTGTTGGTGTTGAGGTGGCGGTTGTTGAGGCAACAGTTGTTGGTGTTGGGGGAGTAGTTGTTGAGGCAACAGTTGTTGGTGTTGGGGTGGCAGTTGTTGAGGCAACAGTTGTTGGTGTTGGGGTGGCGGTTGTTGAGGCAACAGTTGTTGGTGTTCGGGGAATATTACACAAATTGACTGAACAACAGGATGGTCCACTGCTTATGCTTCCAGCGCTTTGCATGAAAGGAAGGCTATCCAGTCTTCCAGCTGCACACAGATTTGAAGATGCACAGCCAAAAGCTGTAGAAGTGCTGGACTCACTTGTCACTGTAGAGGAATAAATCATGGTTTAACTACACAACCTTCATTATTTTAAGTTTGCTAATTGATTAGAATAAGTAATACCACAATGTAGAATATACTTAAAATATCAGAAATAAAAGTATTTTGACTTTGCACGTGTTTATTACTTACTATACTTTGAATACTATTGAATTATGACATGTAACATTTTGGGAATATTACAACATCACAACTTAAGTGTATTGACTTTTCTTGAAGTATAGTCACTATAACTGTCATATGAATGTAGTGCAGTAAAAAGTACAATAATTACCATGATATTGAGTGGACTATAAGTATTAAGTACATCATAGAAATACTACAAATACTATAGAACAGCAGTTCAGGACGTGTACTTCTTTACTTTCCTCCTCTGGTTGATTTTCCAGATCTCACATGTAGTTGGTTTGAGATACTTTAAGGTTGTAAAATACTTTCTGGAAACCACGTACGATTAAGACTCACCAGTCGCTTGAAAGCAGCGGTTCTGCTCCCTCCGACAGGGTACTGTTGAAGTACACGGAGAGGTCGTGGGGTTACAGAATAAACACGATAGGGTGTTAAATCCCTGAGCAGCAGGGACTGAAAGAGAAAAGAACATCATTAGTTTGACGAAGAGAGAACATTTAAGCTTCCCAGAATTGAAGCATGTCAAAGTCTATTCTGTATTTTTTCATCTTACATGAGGTATTTATACATCTGTACTTACACGGTAGAGTTTCTGTGTTGCAATTATCTGTGTTGCAGCACTTAACAGATGCAACTGCACTCAAAGAAACAAAGTTGAATGAAAATGAGTGAGAGCCTGTGGCTGGACACAGGGAGGATGATGCACACGCCTTGAATATTCGCTGTGCTGGAGTTCCAGACTCCAGCACTGCAAAATAAAAAGTTGAGTTCGTCAATATTACTGGAAAGAACACATAACTCTGCAGTACATTTATTTCACTCAAAAGTAGAACATGGTATAAAGAAATGCCCACCTCGAGTGGAAGCTGTTACACACATCGTCTCTGAGGAACATGTGACGAGCGTTGTGTTTGAACACTGCTCATCTGTGCATGTCTGACATTGAAGATCTGAAATTGGGAGAAAGAATTGTCAATGAATAATGATCACATGTCAAATGTCAAATCAAATATCTGAAGTGTATTGATGGTTTGTAAAGACTGAAAAGTCCTCTTCTTCTACCTCTTCCCCTTCTTCTGGAACAGGATTGTAGATAATATGAGGTCGTAGTTTCTAAAAATGGTTTAAGTGTCTAATAAACACTACTTGACTCTTTACTCCACCACACATATCTATATACTTGCACAGCCAAGTTTTGTCATGTATACTGTCTAAGAATTGTAATGTATCAAATTGCACACAGAGTGGAAAGGAGGGTCGTGACAGTAGAGATGGACACAAACACAGGATCATAGCAGCAGCTGTGTTGGTGTTCTGTTGATTGTTGAGAGCACTGCGCTCCAATACGGTCACTTTAAATCACTGCCGAAATGTTTGGTGCTGATGATCTTTAAATGCCTTCCGCCGCTTTTAAGGAACATTTAAGGGGCTCTATTGTTCACCTGAAAATAGTAATCTTTGTGTTTTGCTTAGAATGAGCCGACAAACCAACCTGCTTTGAGTACCTGACCGTGTCGGTAAACACAGAGGGGACACCGTTGTTGTGTCTCCAGGGACAGAAAACAAAAACACGGGAAACCTCTGTTGGTCTTGATTCAACTGGTTGCAATCTGCAACCTCACCACTAGATGAAGCCAAAACCCTACACAGTGGACCTCTGAGTGACATTATATTTTAGAGCTAGCAGCGTCATAACAAAGTCTCTAACATGAACAGGATTAACATGAAAAAGCAGATGGAGCTCGTGTACATGTAGCAAATAAGTACTCACCGTCATAGCAGAAGAAGGGTTTTGTGTTACTGCAGTTATCGGAGCTCCATTTTCCATTTGACAGAGTCATAGCACATCTCTTGTTGTCTTCATCTTTAAATAGATCCGGATCCCAGGATCTGAAAGAGGAACTACTCTCATCTGACCACCTCCAGGTGTCTCTGAACAGGCCGATCCAAACGCATATGTTACGCTCAGGCTCAATCTCAATCTCAATCTTATCCTTGAATTCTTCGTCATTTAACTGTGTGGGTCCACTGACCAGGTCAGTGTGATGTTCTCTGCAGTAGCTCTGAGCCTCTCGCCATGTCTTCTCTTGTTTAATCAAATGGTATTTGTTTTGATTTGTTTCTGTGGAATGAACAGAAAAACTTAAGGAGTACACGTTTTTTTATTAGTTATTTCCTCTCATAAAATAAAGTTTTCTTACTTGAAACATATGAATTAAACATGTGAGATAGATTAACATGATTTCACTGTGGTTTCAGATATTTAGATGAAAGTGTTTGGGATAATAAGGTGGAACACATCATTTATTGTAGAATATAATAAAAATAAAAGTCCTCTATACGTGATAAGGATTCATTTGTGTATTTTTTATTTTTTATCCTCAGACCTCCAAAAAAAAGATGAAGTATACGTCCACATGGAAAAACTATACAGGTTGATATTCTGTAGACGCATAACATTATTAGACACATATTCTCACCATTGTAGCAGATAAATGGACGTTTCTGATTACAAGGGACATCGATCCATTTGTGATTCTTCATCATCACACAGTTCTCAGGATGTTCACCATCATTCGGTTCATTATTATCCCCATTAACATTCCATTCTGTCTCACTAACATTGAACTCCACCCCTGGCAGAGACCAGAGCCACTTCCTGTTGACATTGCTTTGGTTGTGCAGTCCAATCCAGGCTTCACCTTGATTCCTTGCTGAGTCATGGAGTCTCTTCATATCTGTCATGTCAAACACTGTGGCCAGGTCAGTGTAGTTATCTCTGCAATACTTCTGGGCTTCGTCCCAGCTCTTGTTCTCCTCAACATAGTGGTACTCGTAGAGGCGACACAGACAGAAGGAACACTGACCTGATAACAGAGATAATAAATGTGTTCAGTACTGGAGGTGAGAGAATAGCAAGAATGTTATAAAATGACATCATGCCCCTTCATTTAAAATGGGGCTCTGAGTGCACTTAAGCAGTGTGAGACGTACAATTGTTTTTAGCTGAAGTGATTCTCGCTCAAATGAATGGAAACAGCAGCAGATGATCCACTTACCCATCAGAATGAGCACAAACAGACTCCACCGCATGTTGGCTCTGTTAGATGAAACTGATGTTTTAGTGTGCAGTGAACCAAACACAATTATTTCAACAGCTTGTCTCCATCTGTTTGTTCAGTTATAATAAAAACACACGACCACTCCCTCCAGTGTACAAAGTGAAGTCTGATGAGGAAGAGGAATGGAAGGAAATATGCAAACTGTAGTCAAAACAGAACTAACACTCTGCATGCACTGATGTTCTTCTGTTTATTATCCCAGGTCACTTATTTGAATAGTTTACAGATAATACAACAAACTAAAATGAATGTTTGTGTGTGAGCTTGTGATGTTCTGGTGTTTGCTTCTATCATCAGAATTATTGTCATTTTCTTCAATGTTCAGGTGATACAAGGAACAAGAGGAACGCCTTGTGAGATGCTGTCGTCATGACAACGTATCAGTCAAATCAACGGACTTCTGACTCAATGTCATGAAACACTACACATTGTACTGTCAGCATTTATTCTAATTGATTGCATTTCATATGCAGGTGTTCCTGTTATTGTGTCCACCATTTGTAACAGATAGAAAATGACGTATTTTACTGCAAAGTTGCAATTACAGTTGTGCTGTCGTTATGAATCATAACATAAAGTCTGGTCAAGTTTCTGTATTATGAGTGAACAAACCCGACTGTAAGTTATATTTAGTGTCATAGGAGGAGTAAGATATGCTGCTAATTAGTATTCACTAATACAACAACATAAAGCTGTAACATTGTTGAACCAGAAACAAGCAGAGAAAGTAACAGGTGTTGTTTTAGCCCTGAGTATTGTCTGCAGAGAAAGCTGCATGCTGAATTATTCAGTTTTTTACTCATTGTGTCCAAACTTTGTCCAAAAACAAAACTAAACATTTAGTGAAATTAAGATTCAAATACGATCAATTGTGAATTTAAACCTTGTTAGAAATAAGCAGATTTGTTTTATAAGTCTGGCAAATTAAAAAAGTCAAAGTGTCATTCTGATTAGATTACGTGAAATATAAACTGAAGAAAGACAATGTTGCACTGTCCACCTCTGCACAATAAACACGAGATTAAAATGACAGAAAATAATGGTAACTTACATCTTGTGAGTCTTCCTCTTAGACGCTTCACGCTGGTGTCTCTCCTCACGTACTGATGAAGACTCACATCAACCAGGCAGGTGCTCTCTTTTAGCCTCCTGAATGCCAACATTTGAATGTTGAAATGCAGAAGACGGAGACGTCCATCAGAGAGGAGAGAGGATCCATTGATGACAAGTCATTTCCATGATGTAACAGGTAACAAAGAGGAACACACACTTCCCTGTTGACCGTCCAACATGCAGAAAGAACGGCGTCATTCCAAAGAAATCTACTCACGAGGAGAAAACTTTACATTTATGCAAACTGTTCTCAAAATACACAGTATTGCTTTGCCAACAATTCTAAACCATTCTTTGGTTCTTATTCTATTTATGTATTCATACTGGCAATGTAACCAATCCCATCATTTCACCATGATATAGAATTCCTTTACAAGATCAGTCATTCGATATGATCATGAATACGTTTTGGGCTTTTGGTGTGCAGTTTATTTTTACTAACGACTCAAACATTTAAATGTCTCTGTTTACATTGTCACTGTTCATTGTTAACGCGTGTTTAAAAGTTATGTTCATGGTTACTGATGTTTAAAGAATGTATTGTGTCAAATCCAGCTAATAAAACAGATTTCTATCAGAGATATGTACAAACAACAAAGTCGAGTAAAAGACACGTCTTAAAGGAGCGCTGTGTAGGATTTAGTGGCATCTAGTGGTGAGGTTGCAGATTGCAGAGGGCTCATTCCAAGCAAACAAAAACACAACGATTCTTAGTCTCAGGTGATGATACATTCATGAATTATGTTCCATATCTGCTCATAGATGCCCCTGAATGCTACACATGAACTAGTATGGGGCTGAATCGACTGGAGGTCGCTGCGGCTCGGAGACGGCTGGGACTGGAGGTGGAGGTGGCTGCGGTTCATTTGTTCTCCACACAGTATCTATTTATCATGAAAGATACCAAGAATTGAAGTCTAATTCCTTTCTATCCACACAGCTGGTTAATAAAGCTGGTTGTGATACTGATTATGAAGGTACTTTCAACTTGTACGATCGACTTAATCCTGCCTCTGAAATGTACGACTGTCATATTGTGAAAATGTACCGATGATGGTAAGAAAACACAAAAGACTGTGCCCTAACCCTTTTCATGAATCACTGACATAATAAAGTTTTTTAAGGATGGAGTCTTATTTCATGAGAATGTAAACGTAAAGCTCGTATTTCCTTATTTTGCTTCTCTACCCACCAGGCAACCACCTTTCCAGGGATACTAGAAAACACGAGTACTACATATACACATGTACTGAGATAAAACGCACTCTGAGTAAACTAAACTGCATTACATTTAACCAGAGAAAGAAAGAAGACTGACATGTGAGCACCACCTGCTGTGTTGTTGCAGGAATGAAAGCTGCTCTTCTTTACAGTGTTTACAACTGATGACTCAGATCAAATAAACTTAACTTGCAGCAACTCAAGTGACGGATTCATTTCTGAGATCATTTTCCGTGGACAGCAGATGCACGCAGCAGTGAGTAAAGAGGCGGGGCTTATCGAATGATTCAAACACAAAACCTTCACACCACCCGTGTGATCGTTCAGTCTTTGGGAATACTATTTTCACATTTGGTCTCTTTCTGTTGAACTGAAGCATGCATACTTGACCGTTTCTTCCTGTTTTGAATTGATTGATTGAGCACAGGGCCAACGTCAGCCGGCTGTGCAACACAGAGTGTTCTCCCCACGGAGGTTAAAGGTTAAAGGCATTTCAGCATTTCACTCACAGAACCGGAGGCTGGCGTCTTGTGCTGACGCACTCTTGCAAACAGGAAGCTCTATGTACATCGAGGATGATGTAGCATTCATGCTAATTCTTTTTTTTTTTTTTTTTTCGCTTGATGACACAAATCTTGACCTGAAAGGTGAGTTACACATCCCACATGTTATTCTGTGGTTTACAACTTCTATTAATTACTCAAAACATGCAAAGTGTGAACTAGTATTCACTCATGTTGGAGCTGTTTGAGGTTCAACATGTAAAGATGTCTGGATAGATGTATGACAGACCAGCTTGTTTGAATGCTTGAGCCTTTTATTCATGCAGAAAGAAAGAAGGGTTATATGTGGAGAATATATGTTGTGCTGAAAGGATTCGCTCCATGAAACACTCTTATTAAGGCACAAGGCCTCAAAGACAGTCCAGCTCCTGTTGATGTCACTTGTCGTATCGTTCCTTAAGCAGCGTTACAGCGATAGAAAAGAAAGCTCTAGATATGAAATACAGTCAGATGTATTTGCGATCATGCACACAACAGGACTCCCTCTGTGTTACGGGTCCTTCATGCCTGTCAGTCCACCAATCAGCCTCTCTTGACACACACAGACGGTTTATTATAGCTGCACTGTACGTCGTCCCAGCACTTCTGAGCTGCAAGCACAACACAAAAAGGCGAGTCAGTGAATGTTAATGTAACACAAGAGGTCCTTGAGATACAGTATGTCAGAGAGCTGCTCATCTAAACAACTTCACACTCAAAACCTCTTTGAGAACTAAACAACACTCTCCTCTCATCACTAGTATCACTCCTACAACCAGCACTGTGTTGTTTTACCTCCATAATTCATATGCAGACAATGCTGCCTGCCGTGATAGTTGTTAGGCTCTCCATGACACCAGTTCACGTAGCTGAAAGAAGTACCGTCACTCCAGAACCATTTCTTCTCCTGGAAGAAAGAATAGAATCGAGTATTACAAGAGTATTACAAGCTAATTGGTCCCCAGAGGAGCAATCCATTTGTTGCAGAAAAGTAATAATAATAATACAATTATAAAATATATTAAATAATACAAATAGTAATAGAAAGAGCAATTTTAAGAAGTGGCCATGGAACTGGAGTGGGGGGCAAAAGAGAGAGAGAAAGTAATATTATACCTGTTAATATAATCTGATAAAGTTTCATATATAATACATAATAAATAAATATGGAATGAATTATCATAACATAGAATGGATATTATATGTATTTTGTGAGCAAAATGTGCAAATGATGAAATAAATACCTGTTGTGCATCAGAGCCTCCAATCCAGGTTGATTTATGCTGATGACTGGCGCTCACGATGATCCTCTGAATCTCATGGTACTCCAGGAAGCTGTGGACGGACGCAAGGTTTCCACCCAGGGACAGACAGTTTCTCTACAGGACGAGAGAGAGAGAGAGAGAGAGAGAGAGAGAGAGAGAGAGAGAGAGAGACAGAGAGAGACAGAGAGAGAGAGAGAGACAGAGAGAGACAGAGAGAGACAGAGAGAGACAGAGAGAGAGAGAGAGCGAGAGAGAGACAGAGAGAGAGAGAGAGAGAGAGAGAGAGAGAGAGAGAGAGACGAGTTGTTAAACACCAAGTCAGTCAAACATGTCACGTCTGTGTGTGCAGTTGTAGAAGTGTCCTACTTCAAAGCAACAGAGATTTATTATTTGATATATTATTCATGTATTTGACCGGGACAGTGCACAGACTCTCAGCTGTACATCTTTGTTCTCTGGGCAGAAAACACAATAACGTCTTTGTTAAGGAAATGAACACTGTAGTATAAAAACACAATTACAATTATTTGCAGACTAAACCAGCATCAGCAAGACAGACAAAGCTGTCAACGTTACATTGATGGAAACTTTGTTTGTAGAGTGTTTGCAGTTGAGCAGGCCTTGTTCTCCAGCTTGTTCTCCAGCTTGTGATGCAGTATGAGATGTGTAAGGTTTTGAGTGCATGCATCGTTTTGCTGCATCTTAGCGTAGCTGGTTTCAGACGAACCGAGAGTTGCTGAGAATGTTAGTGTTGCACACCTGCGTCATGTGTTTCTCAAAGGACAGCTGTGAGTCAAGAACAGTAACACGATATTGTGAATCTGAAACAGTCTGAATCCTCTCACCCTCTGCAAAGAGATCTCATATACTCATACAAAAGGACATGCAAGCGGTTTTGCGTGTGTCAGGCAAGATTCTCAATTTCTATTGCTGAAGTTAATTTGGCTGCCAATCCATGTCCGTCTTTAACATGCACAGAAATCACAGTGTCATCCGCAAACTATTGTTTCAAAGCCACCAGCATTACCTCAGCTTCAGCCCAAGTCATCGGTTTTGGAACGTAGCGGAAACAGCGACCGCTGCACTCAGTCCAACCGTGGGCGCAATACACTCCCCTCTTCACCAGATCACTCTTTGCTGAGAGAAATAGAGTTTGGTGGATAATGTGGAGTTCAGTGAACGTCTCTTCATGTAGAATATTTATATTAAATCCATTTATTTTGATGGTACATAGATGCTAAAACATGATATAACAATATATATATATGTATATAGATATAATATATTATGACGCAATGCACAACAAAGTAACATGAGAGTAACACAACACAGACAACATAAGATAAAATAACATAATGTAGCTCATGCAATTGTTGTATTTCATTGGTTATTCTATGTAATATTAAAATAGAGAATCAAACAATAATAAAATAATAACTGTGTTGGTGAAGCATCTCAGCAATCTATTGAAGTGAAAATCCAAAAGCTACTCACCTGTTTGGTCGTTTTCCGGCATTCCCTCTGGAAGAGCTAGACAGTTTGACATTGCAGTTATTGATCTGGATTATTACCGTTCAGTGGCAATAAATGAACCTGTAACAGTTTCTATGTATAATACTCACCAGCAGCTCGAGTCAGAGCAATCATGGCACAAACAAGTGCAGACACAGTCAGCGTCTTCATGGCGAAGGCAATGAGATGATGCAGATGCTGAAGAAGAAGACAACAAAGACGAATAGATCACTTATAGATCTGTAGAGAGCAATGGAACACACCGGCTGTCAGAACTAGTGAAGTCAAAAGATGATGAGAAAGTTTGCAGCAAACCTGATACTGACGTCTGTAGCTTCAGCCGTCCTGTGATGAGGTGCAGAACAAGAGGAAGACATAAATAAAGCCCCTTATCTTACCATCTCTCACAAAGACGGAACTGAGGACAGATGTGGGACTGTTGTCACACGCAGAACAACATTTCTTAGTTATTCACATGCAGAGAAATGGAGAAGTTGCTATGCTGGCCGGCACGAGCAAATTAAGAAAGAAATCTTCACCAATTTCACAACACATGATCAAACCGGAGGAGTGTCGCAACACACAAATGGATTGATAGATGGCTAGACTGATAGACTCTTTATTGTCCCCATGGGAAACATGTGGGCGTCCAAGACACGTAAACAAAATACAATAAACGGCAAAGAATAAAGCTGTACAATGACACACACACACACACACCTTGAGGCATCAATGGTTTGCAGCCTTTGTGCCGATGACTTTCACCGAAGTCTGAATCAAATGTGATAACTCTGACTTATATATGTGGTCATTCCATATCTGATTACACTCTCCACAACATCCCGACTGAACTCAAACTTACCCAGTCTACATGCATCCTCCAGTAAAGGACTATCAATGTGGACAACAAGACACTTAGAGGACAGGACTTGTGTACATGGCTGGTCATGTACAACCACCGGACTGTGATCACAAACGTCTTTGGGATCAAAAATATTTTTGTAAATAAATGTTGTACGTTTAAAATGAGGCGAGTTTGTTGCACCAATCAACAAACTCCTTCACATCTGGAAGACACATGTTTGTATCATCAGGCCTACAGAGCAAACTTAGCACAGCAGAATCATAGAAGTTTGATATCATAACTGAATCTTCAGATACTTTATAAAAAGTCATCTTTTCACACAGTCATTGTTGTTTCACGTCGCAGTTCTATGAGAAGTTTGTACTGAGAAACCTTGAACCACCCAAAGCTGTTAGTGTGACGGTGCAGGAGATAAAACGATAACTCTGATGAAATCATACCTCAACTTCTCTGTTGAAGTTATTTTCAGAATCTTCTACTTCTTTGAAAGGCTCTGTGGCAGTGAGATACCGAGCTGTTGGTTAATAGATAGACATCTGCAAGTCATGTTGTAGAACACGCAGCAACAGTAGTTCACATCGAAGGCTTCTGTTTAGCTCTCTGGATACTTTGCTGAAGACAAGATCAAGCATGCTGATGATTTAAACTAAATATTGTTCACTATATCACTTTAATATTCTTCTTTACTGTCAATCCCGTGCAATATCCCGTGTAATATCCAATACGTTTAAGTATTATCTTACATTTGACATTTTTACTCCATCTGTATATACTGGTATATTTTGTATTCTTCTTTACTGTCATATTTTTTATGACTGTTTACTGTTTACTGTTTAGTTTATTTATACTACTTGATTTTTTATCTTCATTTTATTACTTGTGAGCAATGCTGCTGTAATCCTGTAATTTCCCCACTGAGGGACTAATAAAGGATTATCTTATCTTATCTTATTGTAACCAAGTGGAACTGACGGGGTGTAGCTATTGGGTCCGCCGGACCGGTAATGAGGTGCACGGTCCTGATTAGGTGAAAAGAGGCACCTGCTGGCAACTCGCGTCCTGTGTCTTTCTCTCCGCCGTCACGAGCGGCTGTGCTGAATCTGCTCTCTGTCTCCGCCGCAACAAGCGGGCGGGGGGCGAGTCCACCTGCTTTCTCTCCCACAACAAGCGGAGACGTAGCGCGAGGCCGCACACGTTGCGTCAGTAGCGCAGTGTCTGGGAGGCGTCAGTTACGGAGGGGACAGCGTGTGTTTGGGGGATGGCTGTTGCAGGTATATATCACTATGTATTTCATGTGCTGGGGAAATTCGGTACAATGAAGGAATATATGATGTTGTATTTGTGTTATTTTGGAGCTTCCTGAGCAGGGCACCCAATGGTAGCTGGGGGGGAATCCAAGTGGGGGTGGCTGGGTTGCTGAACAGGTGTGTGGAAGTATAATCTTTTGGGTTTGTTGTCTGGGTAATGGCAGTTATTTGTGATTACTTATGTTTTTGTTTTCATTTCTTTTCTAGTTAGTGGGACACTGCCTTGGTCTTTTGTTTTGTTTAATTGGCCTTAAATTGTTTGTGATGCCCATCTGATCGCATGGTCGGTGAACTCCTCCTGCCTGCTAAACCAGCTGTCACTGGTTACTCCACATCGGGGTGTACCAATAAAGCATTTATATTTTTATAACACTGCTTCCTGTGTGTATGTGCCTTTACGGTGTTGTGAACCGGGGATCTGTGGTAACTGAGTGCTACAGTTTGGCGCTGTGAGTAGGGTACAATTAGGCAGTGACAGCTTGGTTGGGCCGAGTGCTGGAGGAGCAGGACTGGTGCGAAGGCAAACTATTTTAGACCAAGGCAGTGGGTCTCACGAAGTCTACACCGCTACAAGAGCCGGGGTCGTCAGCTGGTGAGGACGGTGCGAACGGTGAAGATGGAAGAACTTCAAGAGCAGCTACAGGCCCTGAAAGAGGGTGGTGGCAGACAAGGCAGCTATGGCGGCCTTAAAAGACATTAATGACTCCTTGAATGAACAGTTGCAACAACATGGGTCTCCCGTTACATCCAGCGCCCCGTCTTCCCCACAACCGGAGGAAACATCAGGGGTACTGGGGGATGGTGCTGCTGTTCCGAGGGGTAGAGAGCGTGTCATTTATGTACCAAAGGAAAAAAAGTGTCCGGTTTTCAATGAAGGGTCCTGTGCTGAGTTTTACGAGTGGTTGGATGAGATGAATGCAGTTTTGGGTTATCGTCATTTTGAGGATACTGAGAAGGCTATGTACATTTATGACCATTTGGGTGGGGAAGCCAGACAGGAGGTACGTTATCGGTCTCACAGCGAGAGGAGAGACCCTAGGCGCATTCTGGAGATCCTGAAGGAAGTATATGGGCAGCCTGATTCCCTGACCAGATTGCAAAAACTATTTTTCGACCGGAGGCAGGGAGAAAGGGAATCCGTCAGGGAGTATTCGCACGGGCTGATGGCTATCATTGATGATATTAATCATTGTGACATCAAGCAGGCCTGGTGTAGTGACTTTGCTTCACGTGACCAATTTGCAGAGAACGTTCGGGATTTAGCGCTCCGTAGAGAGCTAAAGAAGGTGATTCGGCAGAATAATAAAATCACTTTCTTTGGGTTACGCGAGGAGGCGTTGAGGTGGGAAGATGGAGAGCCAGCAGGTGGTCAGAGTCGGCGGGTGACAAACTCATGTGAGATGGGAGCTGTTGAGTCCAATACAATTATTGCGGCTGCCCTCCCCGAACCTGACCCACTGCTGGTGGAAATTCTGCAAATTTTAAAGCAGCAGCAGGTCCAGGTTGAGAGCACGCTTAAGAAACAGCAGGCTCAGATTTTTGATTTGGCACAGAAAGTGTCGGATTTGTCCGGTCTAGGGATTAGCCAGCAGGGGGTACGTGGGGATCAGCCGAGGTTTGACGCTGATGGTCAGCCTATTTGTTTTAAATGTCGGGTTGCGGGTCACATGGTGCGACAGTGTCGGGTACGGGCACCAAACAGAGGGGCAGCTCCGGTGTTGCGCCATGAGATCTCCCGTGACAGGTTTGCCCAGGTAGCTGAGCAGCAGGGAAACTCTCCCCCCCCTGTGGTAATGAGTCCAGCTACAGGTGAGGTTCAGTCGGGCTCACACTTTGAAGTTCCAAAGCAGGATACGCGTAGTGTTCTGTCCAAACCCCATCGAACGGCTAGGTGTCAGGAAACCAGTGCCAGCCCCCAGCAAGCGTCTATGTCTAGCTTTCCCTCATTTGACATGTCGGCCTTGGCTCGTCTGCAGCAGGTAGATTCCGTAATATCATCTTTTCGAACATACTGGGTGAGGGGTGTGAAACCTGGTAGGGATGAGAGGTTACAGGAATGTGACAAAACAATTGGACTTCTGAGACAATGGGGAAGGATTGTGGAGCTTGGGGGTGTGCTGTACCGGACGCTGTGTGATCAGAAGGAGGGAGAGATTAAGCAGCTTTTCTTGCCAGCAGTATTGCACCGAGAGGTGCTTGCTCGCATGCACACTGACCATGGGCACCAAGGAGTGGAAAGAACATTCAAGTTGGTTCGAAGTCGGTGCTATTGGCCGGGAATGTTTGCAGACATTGAGGCTTTTTGTAAGACTTGTGAACGTTGTATTGTTGCTAAAGCACCACAGCCAAGGGTGGTTGCAGTGTTGGGGAGTCTGTTGGCTTTTAGGCCGCTGGAAGTAGTGGCAATGGACTTCACCGTGCTGGAACCGTCGTCCGATGGACGAGAGAATGTTTTAGTTTTTACCGATGTGTTCTCTAAGTTTACGGTTGCGGTACCAACCAAAGACCAGCGTGCCATAACGGTCGCAAAGACACTGGTGAAATATTGGATTCAGCCCTATGGGGTCCCTTCAAGGTTGCACTCTGACCAGGGGAAATGCTTTGAGGCTGGGGTTGTCCAGTGTCTCTGTGGGTTGTATGGAATGAAAAAAAGTCGCACAACCCCCTATCATGCCCAGGGGAACGGACAGTGTGAGCGTTTTAATAGGACGCTGCATGATCTGTTGCGTACCCTGCGTCCGGAGCAGAAAAGGAGGTGGGTTGAGTACCTTCCGGAGCTGCTGTATGCTTATAACACCACTGAACATCAAAGTACTGGCTATTCGCCGTATTTTCTCATGTTCGGGAGGGCTCCAGTGGTTCCGCTGGATGTCTGGCTGGGACAGGATAGGGAGGATTTTGACGGTAATATGCACCACTGGGTTGAGGAACATCAGAGGAGGTTGGGCTGTGCCTACGCTCGGGCTAGAAAGAACATGGAGCAGGCAGCGGAAGCTCGTAAAAGGTATGCAGGCCCGCCTGTAGGTGACCATCCTTTACAGCCAGGCCAATTTGTGTATGTTAGGAATCGTCAGTTTTCGGGTCGGCATAAGATTCAGGATGTGTGGCTTCCCACCCCTCACAGAGTCATAGCTCAGCTGGGTGGTGACCTGCCGGTGTATTCTGTGGTCCCGATTGATTTCTCGAAACCCCAACGCAATCTGCATCGACAGGAGTTGCGTGTTTGTGGGCCAGGCGTACAGATGGCAGAGCAGGAACTGGGGGGCCGGGGAGTGGCTGGGTCCTCACTTCCTGATGTGGAGTCCGATTCGGACGACTCTCTGCTTGCGATGGTCTGGGCCGATGGGCCTGGGGCGCAGGGGAGCATTGGGAGGGAAAAAAAGGAAAGGGAGCGGGAGGTTGGCTTCGAAGGGCTGTCTCCCCCCCGTCCAACGGGGGCTACCCCCTCTGTGAGCAAGGAGAGAGTAAGTGCAGGTGAGAGTAGACATGTCCTGCATTCACCACGGACACTGCCATCACCTGTGGCTTCGCCATCACCTCCACTTCGGAGGTCCAAGCGTGCTACTGCGGGGTTTCATTCTAACCCGCACCGGCTGCCGAGGTCTGCGGTAAGCCATCTAAGGGAGAAGGGAGTAGCTCCGGTGAGGGTGACGCAGTTGCAGCAGACTTGCGAGGCGGTGCTGAAGCAGGTTCTTTCAGGGTTAGCTGAAGGATTGGGGAAGGGTGATATGGGATCTGGAGGGGACATATGCCATCAGTGGGACACTGAGTGATTAAGGGGGGGGTGGATGTAACCAAGTGGAACTGACGGGGTGTAGCTGATCGCATGGTCGTGAACTCCTCCTGCCTGCTAAACCAGCTGTCACTGGTTACTCCACATCGGGGTGTACCAATAAAGCATTTATATTTTTATAACACTGCTTCCTGTGTGTATGTGCCTTTACGGTGTTGTGAACCGGGGATCTGTGGTAACTGAGTGCTACATTATCTTATCTATGAACCATTGATATGCAGCAACGTATTCCTGAGGTCTTGTTGCTGCAGTGAGCTCGTCAGGTTCGGTGCCGTCACGCCCGAGAACAAAACAACGTGCTCAACATCCGTATTTGGAAGCGTGCAGAAATGTTGCACAGAAGTCCTCAACTTAATAACAGACAACAGACTTTTGCATGACTAAAAGTACAACAATAAATCTAATTCATAGTATTATGATAGCAATTTAACTTGACTGTTGGGGCCTTTCTCTGGACATATGCATCACAGAGGATAAAAGAATGTATTGCAGGAAAACACAAAAGTATTGTGAAGGATCACTGAAGTATTTGAGATAAACAACGGTGATCTTTAGTGGCTCTGTAGATGTGGGACTGTTGTCACACGCAGAACAACATTTCTTAGTTATTCACATGCAGAGAAATGGAGAAGTTGCTATGCTGGCCGGCACGAGCAAATTAAGAAAAAAATCTTCACCAATTTCACAACACATGATCAAACCGGAGGAGTGTCGCAACACACAAATGGATTGATAGATGGCTAGACTGATTGACTCTTTATTGTCCCCATGGGAAACATGTGGGCGTCCAAGACACGCAAACAAAATACAATAAACGGCAAAGAATAAAGCTGTACAATGACACACACACACACACACACTTTGAGGCATCAATGGTTTGCAGCCTTTGTGCCGATGACTTTCACCGAAGTCTGAATCAAATGTGATAACTCTGACTTATATATGTGGTCATTCCATATCTGATTACACTCTCCACAACATCCCAACTGAACTCAAACTTACCCAGTCTACATGCATCCTCCAGTAAAGGACTATCAATGTGGACAACAAGACACTTAGAGGACAGGACTTGTGTACATGGCTGGTCATGTACAACCACCAGACTGTGATCACAAACGTCTTTGGGATAAAAAATATTCTCAAGTTTTGTTGTACGTTTAAAATGAGGCGAGTTTGTTGCACCAATCAACAAACTCCTTCACATCTGGAAGACACATGTTTGTATCATCAGGCCTACAGAGCAAACTTAGCACAGCAGAATCATAGAAGTTTGATATCATAACTGAATCTTCAGATACTTTATAAAAAGTCATCTTTTCACACAGTCATTGTTGTTTCACGTCGCAGTTCTATGACAAGTTTGTACTGAGAAACCTTGAACCACCCAAAGCCGTTAGTGTGACGGTGCAGGAGATAAAACGATAACTCTGATGAAATCATACCTCAACTTCTCTGTTGAAGTCATTTTCAGAATCTTCTACTTCTTTGAAAGGCTCTGTGGCAGTGAGATACCGAGCTGTTGGTTAATAGATAGACATCTGCAAGTCATGTTGTAGAACACACAGCAACAGTAGTTCACATCGAAGGCTTCAGTTTAGCTCTCTGGATACTTTGCTGAAGACGAGATCAAGCATGCTGATGATTTAAACAAAATATTGTTCACTATGAACCATTGATATGCAGCAACGTATTCCTGAGGTCTTGTTGCTGCAGTGAGCTCGTCAGGTTCGGTGCCGTCACGCCTGAGAACAAAACAACGTGCTCAACATCCGTATTTGGAAGCGTGTAGAAATGTTGCACAGAAGTACTCAACTTAATAATAGACAATAGACTTTTGCATGACTAAAAGTACAACAATAAATCTAATTAATAGTATTATGATAGCAATTTAACTTGACTGTTGGGGCCTTTCTCTGGACATATGCATCACAGAGGATAAAAGAATGTATTGCAGGAAAACAAAAGTATTGTGAAGGATCACTGAAGTAGTTGAGATGAACAACGGTGATCTTTAGTGGCTCTGTACTTCGTTTTATTTCTGATTTACTAGCTAGTTCTGGTCTGACATTTTCAGAAAACACCAAAACTTGTTTTCATTTGAAAGGCAGAAATCTTTTTTTTTTTTAAAGTCACGCAACTACAGGTTCAAGTTTCTGACGTATTGTATTTCTACTTGAAGTCTTTTCTGTTCTTATGATGAAATGTTTTTCTGAAACCTAACTAATTGGTTTTGTTGCTTTAACTCAACCCTCGTTTTTTACCGTAATATCGTCCTGGAAAAGTTTCAGAGCGAAAATGTGTGTCCCTGTTGAGATTGACCAGAAGCAGAAACATGTAATCAAGTTTGATTTGATCAGATCAAAAGAGATCGTGTGATCACTGAATGTTACAACAACATGTGTTACCAGTGGCGGGCAGTGTGTTTTATACCTGGGCCTTCAGTGCTGTCCTACTACAGTTGAACCACCTCATTATGTAACGGATTGTATGTGGACACAATTGCAGCACACAAGATTCCAGGAACCGTTGGCTTTTATTATAAACTCAGCCTGAGAGGCAGGAGACTATATCGGGGCTCGATTAGTGATCAGAGGCAGGTGAGTGAACAGGTGAAGGGAGTTCGACTGATGAGGAGGGAGTGGCTGACGAGTAGAGTGAGGAGGGTGTGGAGCTGAACTGTGACACCACGGCTACGGGTTATCATTTGTTTCGTGTAAACACCTCATATTCACATAACACTGCAACATTTGACAAGTGAAATAAAATGTTACATGAAGCTCAACACCTACAAATACACTAACTGCAGATTCACGAGTACGGGCATGACGGGATGCTTCATCATTAACAGACAATGCAGATAATAAAATCAATGTAATTAACACAATAACAAGAACAAACTCACAAGAACCAGTCACATATATTGATACGACAACAAAGCAACAAATCAATCCAGCAACGCTGCAGCGCTAAAACACATATTCCACCACACACTGAAGAGCACGATCCAGTCAAATATTATTCCCATCAGAGGGAACAATATTAACTATATCATAAAAATGACACGATAGACAAATTAGTAGTAGTAGTCACGCTACTGCAGATGTAAAAACACAAAAGCACTTAATTTACCAAAGCTTCTGTTCCCTGAAAGACAAAGTCCATCCTCCTTTCTTTGTTAATTCTTGGTTAGACGCCGAAGGTTTTTCCAATCAAGCTGCACGTTAATGCTGATGTACTTGGAGGCCATCCAGAAGCTCTGAGCACGTCAAAGAATACGCACATCATGTCAAGCTAAAGATCTGATTGGTTGAAGACTATGACAATCAACAATATCGTCCCCATTCACTTCAATAGATCAGGTTCATGATGTGACAGTTGGATAGTTTGGTTATGTTGAAGAACAGGTTAAAGGAAAGAATAGTTTGGTGTAAAACAGGCAGAAAAAAGAGAACACCGCTCTATGATTTTACAGTTTATTAATCCTCACAGAAAGCAATCATCTGTTTACATAGAACTCCATAAATGTGATCATCAAAGATGAAGATTTTACATGATGAAAGCATGAAACCACAACCAGCTATTCAACATAACGTGATGCTAAAGAAGGCAAAATCTTCCATTTTGAATATGTGGAAGCAAAATCAAACCAGCATGTAAATTGTTGTATTTATTCCCATTCCAACCACACAATGCAACCCTCAAAAGATGAATAAACAATCGATATTTTAAGAGAAAGACAATACAACAACTTCATAAAATAATAAGTGATGATTCAGGTGTTCCTGGATCAGATAAGGAGACAGAAGAACCTGCTACAGGGTCACATTCTTAGTTCTCTTGTGAACTTTGTAATAAACTTACATGTAGCCACTTTCCCAATATAAAGTCCCAGAATGCAATTCCATAAACTCAGAGGATAAAGATGCATAAAAGTCACACCACTGCAAACAACCCCAGTAAATATATAGAAGGCCCGTCACCAGTATTGGGTTTCAACGCTTAGTGCAGATGAAACTAAACTCCATGGAATCATACTTATTGAACCACTTATGGTCTCCTCCTGTTGCCATGGCTCCAGACATGCCACATCTGGCCCACACATTGTCAGGTACCCAGTTATTGTAGCAGATGATTTTGCCATTGACCCAGAACCATAAACCCTCTTTGCAGTTGAAGCGCAGTCCCGTCCAGACGAAGGGACCGTTGGCCTGCTTGGCAACCTCTTCAGCCCATCTCTGCTTTTGAGGGTTAGTGATGGAGATCAGGTCACAGTGGTACTTTCTGCAGTAGGTCAAGGCCTGCTCCCAGGTCTTGTTCTCATTGATCAGGATCACTTCATCTGCCATGGTAGTGTCACAAACCAGCTCCCAGGCTGCAACATAAGGGAGACAAGACAAGAGATAAAAGTAATAAAGAGACATTTATTTGAAGAATACAAACTAAACTAACAACCCATCCATCCATCCATCCATCCATCCATCAAAACAAATAGGCAGCCGTGTCAGCCAAGGAAGAGGCAGCAGAGAAGAGGCCCCATCCTTGTTCAGAGGTGGCTTTATAGCCATCAGCATATCAGGCTCAGCTGGGCTCATTAGCTGCTGATCAACATCCTGAAAGAGAGAAGACAGCAACCAGGACAGTCCTGGTTGCTGTCTTCTCTCTTTCAGGATGCAAAGAGAGAAGTATTGCATTTGATTTTGTATCAAATTTTGTCATTTACTCATTTTTATTTTTCATTTAGCTGGATTCATTGTTCTGAATGATCTTTATCCCTTTCCTGCCCCTTTAGACTGCTTCTTCTGCTCCTGTATTGTGACATGTGCATTTACCCTCTTGGGTTGTTGTTGAGGCAACAGTTGTTGGTGTTGGGGTGGCGGTTGTTGGGGCAGTATTACAGTAATTGACTGAACAACAGGATGGTTCACTGCTTATGCTTCCAGCGCTTTGCATGAAAGGAAGGCTATCCAGTCTTCCAGAGAGAGAATAGCAAGAATGTTATAAAATGACATCATGCCCCTTCATTTAAAATGGGGCTCTGAGTGCACTTAAGCAGTGTGAGACGTACAATTGTTTTTAGCTGAAGTGATTCTAGCTCAAATGAATGGAAACAGCAGCAGATGATCCACTTACCCATCAGAATGAGCACAAACAGACTCCACTGCATGTTGGCTCTGTTAGATGAAACTGATGTTTTAGTGTGCAGTGAACCAAACACAATTATTTCAACAGCTTGTCTCCATCTGTTTGTTCAGTTATAATAAAAACACACGACCACTCCCTCCAGTGTACAAAGTGAAGTCTGATGAGGAAGAGGAATGGAAGGAAATATGCAAACTGTAGTCAAAACAGAACTAACACTCTGCATGCACTGATGTTCTTCTGTTTATTATCCCAGGTCACCTATTTGAATAGTTTACAGATAATACAACAAACTAAAATGAATGTTTGTGTGTGAGCTTGTGATGTTCTGGTGTTTGCTTCTATCATCAGCATTGTTGTCATTTTCTTCAATGTTCAGGTGATACAAGGAACAAGAGGAACGCCTTGTGAGATGATGTCGTCATGACAACGTATCAGTCAAATCAACGGACTTCTGACTCAATGTCATGAAACACTACACATTGTACTGTCAGCATTTATTCTAATTGATTGCATTTCATATGCAGGTGTTCCTGTTATTGTGTCCACCATTTGTAACAGATAGAAAATGACGTATTTTACTGCAAAGTTGCAATTACAGTTGTGCTGTCGTTATGAATCATAACATAAAGTCTGGTCAAGTTTCTGTATTATGAGTGAACAAACCCGACTGTAAGTTATATTTAGTGTCATAGGAGGAGTAAGATATGCTGCTAATTAGTATTCACTAATACAACAACATAAAGCTGTAACATTGTTGAACCAGAAACAAGCAGAGAAAGTAACAGGTGTTATTTTAGCCCTGAGTATTGTCTGGAGAGAAAGCTGCATGCTGAATTATTCAGTTTTTTACTCATTGTGTCCAAACTTTGTACAAAAACAAAACTAAACATTTTGTGAAATTAAGATTCAAATACGATCAATTGTGAATTTAAACCTTGTCAGAAATAAGCAGATTTGTTTTGTACGTCTGGCAAATTAAAAAAGTCAAAGTGTCATTCTGATTTGATTACGTGAAATATAAACTGAAGAAAGACAATGTTGCACTGTCCACCTCTGCACAATAAACACGAGATTAAAATGACAGAAAATAATGGTAACTTACATCTTGTGAGTCTTCCTCTTAGACGCTTCACGCTGGTGTCTCTCCTCACGTACTGATGAAGACTCACATCAACCAGGCAGGTGCTCTCTTTTAGCCTCCTGAATGCCAACATTTGAATATTGAAATGCAGAAGTCGGAGACGTCCATCAGAGAGGAGAAAGGATCCATTGATGACAAGTCATCTCCATGATGTAACAGGTAACAAAGAGGAACACACACTTCCCTGTTGACCGTCCAACATGCAGAAAGAACGGCGTCATTCCAAAGAAATCTACTCACGAGGAGAAAACTTTACATTTATGCAAACTGTTCTCAAAATACACAGTATTGCTTTGCCAACAATTCAATTTCTTTCTTTTTTTACCATGTTTAACACACGTTCTGTCTCTTTTTGAGCTCCTAATATTGTAAGTGTGGCAATATCATTTCCCCATGTCCTATAGTTCCTGATGGCACGTGACTTTGTGTGTGCAGCAGGAAACAAGCAAAGAATTTAGATGTGTTTCTAGTTTTTTTCCACTTCAGGCTTCATATTGAACCCTTTGATAGAGAGCCATGTATACAAGTCTACAGAGCTCTCTTTAACAAAGTGCTACTCGTAGAGGCGACACGGGCAGAAGGACCACTGACCTGATACCTGACCTGTTTTTCATGGGGAAAAAACATCACATTTACATGAGCATAACAACACTGCACGACAAGAATGAAGACTCTTACGTGACCAATGAAGACGCACGTGATGTTGCAAAAGGCAAATTAGTGCACGCTGTGGTTTGCAGTGAACACAAAGAGTCCTCGTCCCCCCCCCCCCCCCCCCTTCTCTGATCTGAATCACACTACCATGGACATACTCGTGGTCTGGTGGCTTTTTGTTTGTGGTTTTGCATCCCGGTGGACATCACACAGTGTATGCTATTCATCTCCTGATGCTGACAGAGGGCTGCGTACATGTTTCACCATCTGTATGTTTTTTTATATTTGATAAAACCTGAAGACTAAACTTGAAAAAAAACAAGATCAAGACCACTCATGAATTTATAGCTGTGCTCTATTTAGACGCTGCATGGCTCTTATAAAAAAACTAAACCGCTTCCCCATAAGTTAAATGCTCACGATCATACACGCTTTGGCCTCTTAGTTCCAAGCAAGATAATTCTCATCTTAATCTATTCGATTATTTTATAAGCATGCAAGGTTTAGAAACAGGATAACGATTCAAAAATGCAAACATTCAATTGCAAAACTTTGTGAAGGAATATTTCTGAAAACTGTTCGGGAGAAGAGTTTAAAGTGTTTATCAAATCAATGTCAAATGAAACAGAGTCTTGATGAAAGATCAAACATAGTCAATTTATTTGCTTGCAAGCAAAGACGAGAAACAGTTCTCAACAGACAGCAAAAGCAGAGTCTACTGAGGAGTGCCCTGACTTCATCTACATGAATGCTGCATTTATACCCACAGAGCAGAGAAACCAGCTGCTGAAACAGGCAATGTCTGGTGTATTTCCATGCAACAATGGGGTTATATATGGCCTGCAATTGTCTTCTCCTGTGCTCTTTGATCTTTGTGGATGTTTTAGGGTCAGGTAGAGGTTTATGATACAGCTATGTGGACGTTTTCCTTGAAGGCATAGAGTTCTGTTTTGATAACCTGAAAGCGCTCAAAAGCCTGTTTACAAATCCCTTTGTCCCCAGTATGCCCCGCAATAAACCCTGTTTTACAATCACACAGATATATTCTGCATAGGGTCGTGTCCTTTAGCTAAAGCTCATCAAAGGAATTAAGACCTCTGTGTGTCTTCGTCCTTAAAGACAGATGACAGCAAAAGATAAACAAGACACCTGGGTAGAAAGTTACAGGAATGTGATAAGAAACGCACTGTTTGGTGCTTGCAATGTAAAGGCTTACATTCTTTAACCCCAAAAATAAGGCTATGACATATTTTCCCATTACAACTTCTTCTCAAAATTACCCAAATTATTGCAATATAAACTTTAAGTCCATTTACTTTTCAATGTTTTTTTATTTTAAAGACATGAATAAGTCATTGGCCAGAGATCAAGTTTAATCCAAAAGATTTTTCCTCAGTAACATCAAGAGTTGACGTCTGGTCCGCACAAATAAACAACAATTATCAAGTGTTATGCATTTAAATGGCTCAGTAACTGTGTTGATGAAGTTATATTATAGTGTTATTTATGACCCAAGTTACATTCATGTTACATCTCTCCCAGTTAAATTGCAATAAATGCTGTACATGATCTTTGTTTAATATCCACACACATAATAAGATAACATGTAAAATACAAACTTCCAAGCGTGATGAAAGTCTTGCTGTCATTCAAAATGCTCATTCTTCAAATTCATATTCTTCAGTTTCATTCAATTGGCCCTTTTCACAGCAGCCACTTTGACATGTCATCAAAGGGTCAACACAGGTGGTGCATTCAGGGAGGCCGGAGCCCTGGTAGTGTGCTGGCTCACTGGAATGACTCACGAGGAGAAACTTTACATTCATGCAAACTGTTCTCAAAATACACATTATTGCTTTGCCAACAATTCTAAACCATTCTTTGGTTCTTATTCTATTTATTTATTCATACTGGCAATGTAACCAATCCCATCATTTCACCATGATATAGAATTCCTTTACAAGATCAGTCATTCGATATGATCATGAATACGTTTTGGGCTTTTGGTGTGCAGTTTATTTTTACTAACGACTCAAACATTTAAATGTCTCTGTTTACATTGTCACTGTTCATTGTTAACGCGTGTTTAAAAGTTATGTTCATGGTTACTGATGTTTAAAGAATGTATTGTGTCAAATCCAGCTAATAAAACAGATTTCTATCAGAGACATGTACAAACAACAAAGTCGAGTAAAAGACACGTCTTAAAGGAGCGCTGTGTAGGATTTAGTGGCATCTAGTGGTGAGGTTGCAGATTGCAGAGGGCTCATTCCAAGCAAACAAAAACACAACGATTCTTAGTCTCAGGTGATGACACATTCATGAATTATGTTCCATATCTGCTCATAGATGCCCCTGAATGCTACACATGAACTAGTATGGGGCTGAATCGACTGGAGGTCGCTCCGGCTCGGAGACGGCTGGGACTGGAGGTGGAGGTGGCTGCGGTTCATTTGTTCTCCACACAGTATCTATTTATCATGAAAGATACCAATAATTGAAGTCTAATTCCTTTCTATCCACACAGCTGGTTAATAAAGCTGGTTGTGATACTGATTATGAAGGTACTTTCAACTTGTACGATCGACTTAATCCTGCCTCTGAAATGTACGACTGTCATATTGTGAAAATGTACCGATGATGGTAAGAAAACACAAAAGACTGTGCCCTAACCCTTTTCATGAATCACTGACATAATAAAGTTTTTTAAGGATGGAGTCTTATTTCATGAGAATGTAAACGTAAAGCTCGTATTTCCTTATTTTGCTTCTCTACCCACCAGGCAACCACCTTTCCAGGGATACTAGAAAACACGAGTACTACATATACACATGTACTGAGATAAAACGCACTCTGAGTAAACTAAACTGCATTACATTTAACCAGAGAAAGAAAGAAGACTGACATGTGAGCACCACCTGCTGTGTTGTTGCAGGAATGAAAGCTGCTCTTCTTTACAGTGTTTACAACTGATGACTCAGATCAAATAAACTTAACTTGCAGCAACTCAAGTGACGGATTCATTTCTGAGATCATTTTCCGTGGACAGCAGATGCACGCAGCAGTGAGTAAAGAGGCGGGGCTTATCGAATGATTCAAACACAAAACCTTCACACCACCCGTGTGATCGTTCAGTCTTTGGGAATACTATTTTCACATTTGGTCTCTTTCTGTTGAACTGAAGCATGCATACTTGACCGTTTCTTCCTGTTTTGAATTGATTGATTTCAGTGAATGAAATGAGTTCGTATTAATTTGATATGTTTTATATCCACACGGCAACCTGCAGCAACAAGAGCACAGGGCCAACGTCAGCCGGCTCTGCAACACAGAGTGTTCTCCCCACGGAGGTTAAAGGTTAAAGGCATTTCAGCATTTCACTCACAGAACCGGAGGCTGGCGTCTTGTGCTGACGCACTCTTGCAAACAGGAAGCTCTATGTACATCGAGGATGATGTAGCATTCATGCTAATTCTTTTTTTTTTTTTTTTTTCGCTTGATGACACAAATCTTGACCTGAAAGGTGAGTTACACATCCCACATGTTATTCTGTGGTTTACAACTTCTATTAATTACTCAAAACATGCAAAGTGTGAACTAGTATTCACTCATATTGGAGCTGTTTGAGGTTCAACATGTAAAGATGTCTGGACAGATGTATGACAGACCAGCTTGTTTGAATGCTTGAGCCTTTTATTCATGCAGAAAGAAAGAAGGGTTATATGTGTAGAATATATGTTGTGCTGAAAGGATTCGCTCCATGAAACACTCTTATTAAGGCACAAGGCCTCAAAGACAGTCCAGCTCCTGTTGATGTCACTTGTCGTATCGTTCCTTAAGCAGCGTTACAGCGATAGAAAAGAAAGCTCTAGATATGAAATACAGTCAGATGTATTTGCGATCATGCACACAACAGGACTCCCTCTGTGTTACGGGTCCTTCATGCCCGTCAGTCCACCAATCAGCCTCTCTTGACACACACAGACGGTGCACAATAGTCGCACGCTATGTCGTCCCAGCACTTCTGAGCTGCAGGTACAACACAAAAAGGCGAGTCAGTGAATGTTAATGTAACACAAGAGGTCCTTGAGATACAGTATGTCAGAGAGCTGCTCATCTGAACAACTTCACACTCAAAACCTCTTTGAGAACTAAACAACACTCTCCTTTCATCACTAGTATCACTCCTACAACAAGCACTGTGTTGTTTTACCTCCATAATTCATATGCAGACAATGCTGCCTGCCGTGATAGTTGTTAGGCTCTCCACGACACCAGTTCACGTAGCTGAAAGAAGTACCGTCACTCCAGAACCATTTCTTCTCCTGGAAGAAAGAATAGAATCGAGTATTACAAGAAATAAAAGTGTTCAAGTTATTTGATTTAAGCAACTTAAGATAAGCTAATTGGTCCCCAGAGGAGCAATTCATTTGTTGCAGAAAAGTAATAATAATAATACAATTATAAAATATATAAAATAATACATAATAAATAAATATGGAATGAATTATCATAACATAGAATGGATATTATATGTATTTTGTGAGCAAGATGTGCAAATGATGAAATAAATACCTGTTGTGCATCAGAGCCTCCAATCCAGGTTGATTTATACTGATGACTGGCGCTCACGATCATCCTCTGAATCGCATGGTACTCCAGGAAGCTGTGGACGGACGCAAGGTTTCCACCCAGGGACAGACAGTTTCTCTACAGGACGAGAGAGAGAGAGAGAGAGCGAGAGAGAGAGACAGAGAGAGAGAGATACAGAGAGAGAGAGAGAGAGAGAGAGAGAGAGATACAGAGACAGAGAGAGAGAGAGATACAGAGAGAGACAGAGAGACAGAGAGAGTGACAGAGAGAGAGAGAGAGAGAGAGAGTGACAGAGAGAGAGAGAGAGAGAGAGATACAGAGAGAGAGAGAGAGAGAGATACAGAGAGAGAGAGAGAGAGAGAGATACAGAGAGCGAGAGAGCGAGAGAGAGAGAGAGAGAGAGAGAGAGCGAGAGAGAGAGCGAGATACAGAGAGAGAGATACAGAGAGAGAGAGAGAGAGAGAGAGAGAGACAGAGAGACGAGTTGTTAAACACCAAGTCAGTCAAACATGTCACGTCTGTGTGTGCAGTTGTAGAAGTGTCCTACGTCAAAGCAACAGAGATTTATTATTTGATATATTATTCATGTATTTGACCGGGACAGTGCACAGACTCTCAGCTGTACATCTTTGTTCTCTGGGCAGAAAACACAATAACGTCTTTGTTAAGGAAATGAACACTGTAGTATAAAAACACAATGACAATTATTTGCAGACTAAACCAGCATCAGCAAGACAGACAAAGCTGTCAACGTTACATTGATGGAAACTTTGTTTGTAGAGTGTTTGCAGTTGAGCAGGCCTTGTTCTCCAGCTTGTTCTCCAGCTTGTGATGCAGTATGAGATGTGTAAGAAGGTTTTGAGTGCATGCATCGTTTTGCTGCATCTTAGCGTAGCTGGTTTCAGATGAACCGAGAGTTGCTGAGAATGTTAGTGTTGCACACCTGCGTCATGTGTTTCTCAAAGGACAGCTGTGAGTCAAGAACAGTAACACGATATTGTGAATCTGAAACAGTCTGAATCCTCTCACCCTCTGCAAAGAGATCTCATATACTCATACAAAAGGACATGCAAGCGGTTTTGCGTGTGTCAGGCAAGATTCTCAATTTCTATTGCTGAAGTTAATTTGGCTGCCACTCCATGTCCGTCTTTAACATGCACAGAAATCACAGTGTCATCCGCAAACTATTGTTTCAAAGCCACCAGCATTACCTCAGCTTCAGCCCAAGTCATCGGTTTTGGAATGTAGCGGAAACAGCGACCGCTGCACTCAGTCCAACCGTAGGCGCAATACACTGCCGTCTTCACCAGAACACTCTTTGCTGAGAGAAATAGAGTTTGGTGGATAATGTGGAGTTCAGTGAACGTCTCTTCATGTGGAATATTTATATTAAATCCATTTAATTTGATGGTACATAGATGCTAAAACATGATATAACAACATATATATGTATATAGATATAATATATTATGACGCAATGCACAACAAAGTAACATGAGAGTAACACAACACAGACAACATAAGATAATATAACTTAAAATAACATAATGTAACTCATGCAATTGTTGTATTTCATTGGTTATTCTATGTAATATTAAAATAGAGAATCAAACAATAATAAAATAATAACTGTGTTGGTGAAGCATCTCAGCAATCTATTGAAGTGGAAATCCAAAAGCTACTCACCTGTTTGGTCGTTTCCCAGAATTCCCTCTGGAAGAGCTAGACAGTTTGACATTGCAGTTATTGATCTGGATTATTACCGTTCAGTGGCAATAAATGAACCTGTAACAGTTTCTATGTATAATACTCACCAGCAGCTCGAGTCAGAGCAATCATGGCACAAACAAGTGCAGACACAGTCAGCGTCTTCATGGCGAAGGCAATGAGATGATGCAGATGCTGAAGAAGAAGACAACAAAGATGGATAGATCACTTATAGATCTGTTGAGAGCAATGGAACACACCGGCTGTCAGAACTAGTGAAGTCAAAAGATGATGAGAAAGTTTGCAGCAAACCTGATACTGACGTCTGTAGCTTCAGCCGTCCTGTGATGAGGTGCAGAACAAGAGGAAGACATAAATAAAGCCCCTTATCTTACCATCGCTCACAAAGACGGAACTGAGGACAGATGTGGGACTGTTGTCACACGCAGAACAACATTTCTTAGTTATTCACATGCAGAGAAATGGAGAAGTTGCTATGCTGGCTACGAGCAGATTAAGAAAGAAATCTTCACCAATTTCACAACACATGATCAAACCGGAGGAGTGTCGCAACACACAAATGGATTGATAGATGGCATCCAAGACACGCAAACAAAATACAATAAACGGCAAAGAATAAAGCTGTACAATGACACACACACACACACACACACCTTGAGGCATCAATGGTTTGCAGCCTTTTTGCCGATGACTTTCACCGCAGTCTGAATCAAATGTGATAACTCTGACTTATATATGTGGTCATTCCATCTCTGATTACACTCTCCACAACATCCCGACTGAACTCAAACTTACCCAGTCTACATGCATCCTCCAGTAAAGGACTATCAATGTGGACAACAAGACACTTAGAGGACAGGACTTGTGTACATGGCTGGTCATGTACAACCACCGGACTGTGATCACAAACGTCTTTGGGATCAAAAATATTCTCAAGTTTTGTTGTACGTTTAAAATGAGGCGAGTTTGTTGCACCAATCAACAAACTCCTTCACATCTGGGAGACACATGTTTGTATCATCAGGCCTACAGAGCAAACTTAGCACAGCAGAATCACAGAAGTTTGATATCATAACTGAATCTTCAGATACTTTATAAAAAGTCATCTTTTCACACAGTCATCGTTGTTTCACGTCGCAGTTCTATGAGAAGTTTGTATTGAGAAACCTTGAACCACCCAAAGCTGTTAGTGTGACGGTGCAGGAGATAAAACGATAACTCTGATGAAATCATACCTCAACTTCTCTGTTGAAGTCATTTTCAGAATCTTCTACTTCTTTGAAAGGCTCTGTGGCAGTGAGATACCGAGCTGTTGGTTAATAGATAGACATCTGCAAGTCATGTTGTAGAACACAGAGCAACAGTAGTTCACATCGAAGGCTTCTGTTTAGCTCTCTGGATACTTTGCTGAAGACAAGATCAAGCATGCTGATGATTTAAACTAAATATTGTTCACTATGAACCATTGATATGCAGCAACGTATTCCTGAGGTCTTGTTGCTGCAGTGAGCTCGTCAGGTTCGGTGCCGTCACGCCCGAGAACAAAACAACGTGCTCAACATCCGTATTTGGAAGCGTGCAGAAATGTTGCACAGAAGTACTCAACTTAATAATAGACAATAGACTTTTGCATGACTAAAAGTACAACAATAAATCTAATTAATAGTATTATGATCGCAATTTAACTTGACTGTTGGGGCCTTTCTCTGGACATATGCATCACAGAGGATAAAAGAATGTATTGCAGGAAAACACAAAAGTATTGTGAAGGATCACTGAAGTAGCTGAGATGAACAACGGTGATCTTTAGTGGCTCTGTACTTCGTTTTATTTCTGACTTACTAGCTAGTTCTGGTCTGACATTTTCAGAAAACACCAAAACTTGTTTTCATTTGAAAGGCAGAAACCTTTTTTTTAAAGCCACGCAACTACAGGTTCAAGTTTCTGACGTATTGTATTTCTACTTGAAGTCTTTTCTGTTCTTATGATGAAATGTTTTTCTGAAACATAACTAATTGGTTTTGTTGCTTTAACCCAACCCTCGTTTTTTACCGTAATATCGTCCTGGAAAAGTTTCAGAGCGAAAATGTGTGTCCCTGTTGAGATTGACCAGAAGCAGAAACATGTAATCAAGTTTGATTTGATCAGATCAAAAGAGATCGTGTGATCACTGAATGTTACAACAACATGCGTTACCAGTGGCGGGCAGTGTGTTTTATACCTGGGCCTTCAGTGCTGTCCTACTACAGTTGAACCACCTCATTATGTAACGGTTTGTATGTGGACACAATTGCAGCACACAAGACTCCAGGAACCGTTGGCTTTTATTATAAACTCAGCCTGAGAGGCAGGAGACTATATCGGGGCTCGATTAGTGATCAGAGGCAGGTGAGTGAACAGGTGAAGGGAGTTCGACTGATGAGGAGGGAGTGGCTGACAAGTAGAGTGAGGAGGGTGTGGAGCTGAACTGTGACACCACGGCTACGGGTTATCATTTGTTTCGTGTAAACACCTCATATTCACATAACACTGCAACATTTGACAAGTGAAATAAAATGTTACATGAAGCTCGACACCTACAAATACACAAACTGCAGATTCACGAGTACGGACATGACGGGATGCTTCATCATTAACAGACAATGCAGATAATAAAATCAATGTAATTAACACAATAACAAGAACAAACTCACAAGATCCAGCCACATATATTTATACGACAACAAAGCAACAAATCAATCCAGCAACGCTGCAGTGCTAAAACACGTATTCCACCACACACTGAAGAGCACGATCCATTCAAATATTATTCCCATCAGAGGGAACAATATTAACTATATCATAAAAATGACACGATAGACAAATTAGTAGTAGTAGTCACGCTACTGCAGATGTAAAAACACAAAAGCACTTCATTTACCAAAGCTTCTGTTCCCTGAAAGACAAAGTCCATCCTCCTTTCTTTGTTAATTCTTTGTTAATTCTTGGTTCGACGCCGAAGGTTTTTCCAATCAAGCTGCACGTTAATGCCGATGTACTTGGAGGCCACCCAGAAGCTCTGAGCACGTCAAAGAATACGCCCATCATGTCAAACTAAAGATCTGATTGGTTGAAGACTATGACAATCAACAATATCGTCCCCATTCACTTCAATAAATCAGGTTCATGATGTGACAGTTGGATAGTTTGGTTATGTTGAAGAACAGGTTAAAGGAAAGAATAGTTTGGTGTAAAACAGGCAGAAAAAAGGGAAGACCGCTCTATGATTTAACAGTTTATTAATCCTCACAGAAAGCAATCATCATCATGTGTAGGATTTAGTGGCATCTAGTGGTGAGGTTGCAGATTGCAGAGGGCTCATTCCAAGCAAACAAAAACACAACGATTCTTAGTCTCAGGTGATGATACATTCATGAATTATGTTCCATATCTGCTCATAGATTCCCCTAAATCAGGGGTATTCAACTAAATTTCCAAAAGGTCCAGATTGAGAAAATCTCCTCGGACAAAAACATCACAATAATATCTAACTCGCGCTATTTACTGCCATATATACATTTATCAATATATTCAAGAAGCCTAATAGTAGTAACAACGTCTCTGTGTAGTCAACAACTGTCATATCAAATAAAGTATACCAATTATATTTTAACAAATTATTACTCTGTTTTCTAATTTAACTGGATGGATTATAAATAATACATAAGTAACTGTTCTTCTCATTTAAAGTGAAATAAGGTCTGGATTAAAGGATATGAATATGTGTTTGACTCCGTAAGTGTGTGTCGATGTGTGAATGAATGGCTTCATGCATAGATGCATGCATGCACAGCACTGCAAACTTCAACGTCAATAATAAACACAGAGTTGAAGCAACACCTCTGTGAAAGTTTTTTTACAAAAACTAAACATTCATATCTGAGCTGTTGTAGTGGATTGTATTAGATTATATAGTACCTAACAAAGTGACCAAGGAGTTTAAACTAACAGTAAAATGACTGAGTTGCTTATTTTACTGGTGGACAGCTGTAATACATAATGTTTTACATACGTTTTTTACATAATATGTACACATCAATTATATTTTAACAAATTATTATTCTCAGTTTACAAATTTAACTGGATGGATTATAAATAATACATAAATAAATGTTCTTCTCAATTCAAGTAAAATAATGGCTGGATTAAAGAACAACTGACATAACAGAAAGCTTTTGAAGAATGTGCATCTTAAAATAAAGAAATTCATTTTAGAAAAATGTATTTCACTGAATTGTCCTGCAGCTTTAAATTCAGTTCATTCATGTGTGACGTGATGTCAATCAAAAAGCAACAATATTATATTTTTGTCATCTAAAAAGAGAAATCAGTGAGCATGGACTTTATCTGTGGTTATTAACACTTGTTTCAGCTCTGTCCTCTCTGGTAACAACATTGTTGGTCAGTGAATTCATGCGTTAGGATTCTGATCATTTTGGGCTCTTAGGTTTATTTTCTGTGTCTTCATTTCAGATGTGAGTGGGTACGTTTGTTCAAAAGAGTTGTGCTTTGCCTCGTAGTGCGCTTCATTTGCCGCTTTTACGGTTTCTGAACATATGACACACTGCCTGTGGGAAGAATTAACAGAGAAGAGTCTGTTCATTCTTGCTTATAAATTATATTCTGTCTGAACACGTTTCTCTTTTTGGAGAACGTCATGCGAGATAACCTCTCTGATTAGCGCAATTTTCCTGCTCTTGTTTCTATTTCCTCATTTCTATTTTCCTCATTTCATTTACTTGCATAGTGAGTTTGATATTTTCACTTCATATTTTATCTTAATTCATGGAATAATTATTTTTCCTTAACTAAAAATAATTAGCTCAAGATCCACCCTCAGGCTCCACCAGCATGGAGCCATTTTGCATCAATTGTTGCATTTCGTGCACGTTTGTGTGCATTGTGACCTCATGATCATATAGGCTTGTTGTCAAACTAGGCTAAGGCTACTCGTGTTAGCTGTCTATGGGTGAGCTTGGGGGTGTTGATGTTTGTAATCACATTTGCTTACCCGTCGTTCTTTGAACTCTTTAAAAGGTTCAGGGTGTCTGTCTGAAAGGTGCTTTGCCGTGTTGCCTCACTTTATCTGTGGCTTTGAAACACGTTTTGCAGACGGGTCTCTGTAGGTCAGTGGGCTTTCCTTCACTGTCTGCAATATAGCCAAAGTACTTCCAGATGATACTTCTGGCATCTTGTTTTCCAACAACCCGAGGACAGTCGGCAAAAGCTCCTGCATGTCTCCCCTGTGATCACTCTCTGTGAGTGCGCGCGCTGCCTGTTGCTGTGAGCGCGCTGGGCAGCCCCGCCCCCTTGCATGCCTGCAGGCAGCATGACAGGGAGCGGAGCAGCGAGTGCGCTCTGATCGTGCTATTTTAATAAAGTATATCGATACTAAAAATATGCTAAATCGTATTGTTTTTAACGTACAGGTAGCGCGGTACCTTTTTAGTATCGATACACCGTGCAACCCTACCGGTTAGAGTACAAACTCGCTGCCTAATATATGTGTGATTCCGAAATATCGATTTTAGGTGCTGGGTCCGGATGCAACTGCGTCTGGGTCCGGATCCGGACCGCGGTCCGCCAGTTAGAGACCCCTGGGCTACATGATGCATAAGGGCATACAGTACATATATCCTCATATTAATGAGTATCAGTTAGATCCTCTTTGGGCTTGTTTTTATCTACTTATTCTGAAAGAGTTGAGATCATTATTTTCGCTATAGATCTCATTCGATGATGCATTCCATGAAGCCTACTGCCAGCAGTGTTAGGGTTCAAAAACCAAAAAGGATGAGAGCCTGCAGGCCGCAGGGACTTTTCTGCTGCCCTCGTAGCGCGCACGCGCATCAGAAAAATGGACTGGATCCGGTTCACAATCAATAACAATATTTAATGTACTACATGAAATTCACTTATAAGCTGCATTAACTACCAATAGTAATGTTCTCGAGAACAGAGATCACACACACGCATCTCACTCACAGGTCTCTGAATTCAATTCAGGTTGCTGAAAAACGCAGTAGGAGCTGGCTCAAATCGTGGCAGCGGCAGCTAGTAGAGGCACTTCCTGTTGCAGGCTCAGCTGCCACGACTTTCCGTGGCAGCTGAGCCTGCAACAGGAAGTGATTGCCACTGTATGTGGCAGTTACCACTCGCATCTTGTGGCAGCTGCCAGCATTTCGGAGCGGATTCCGCCGTAGTTTAGCCTTTATTTGTCGTTATTTGACATTATGTGACAATACATTAAGGTCATTGAAGGCATGACTGTTGGTAGTTGTAATTAGTTTATTAAAAAAAGGCCGAATTATCATGGTATGGCCACTCGTTTTTGTTAACAAGCTAATTGCGGGCTAACTTCAGTTGATACCTGTTGCCCATGGCAACAATAAACACTTTCACGCTGCAGACTAAAGGAATGCAAATTGTAAATATGGATGGATAAGCATTGTACTGTTTAGAGTGATAGCAATCCATATAACCTATTGACTTGGATATATACGCAGTACATAGATATATATACACAGTATGCCACAAGTTGTTGCGACAGTTACCACCGTTTTGTGGTACCTGCCACTACCTTTCGCGACAGTGGTCACTGTTTCCTGCAGCTGCCACTAGCATCTTGTGGCAGCTGCCACTCTTTCGGAGCGGATTCCGCGGTAGTTTAGCCTTTATTTGTCGTTATTTGACATTATGTGACAATACATTAAGGTCATTGAAGGCATGACTGTTGGTAGTTGTAATTCGTTTATTAAAAAAAGGCAGAATTGTAATGGTATGGCCACTCGTTTTTGTCAACAAGCTAATTGCGGGCTAACTTCAATTGGTACTTGTTGCCCAAAAAAAAGTCATGTTTGTTCCAGCGATCAACTGGGACAACCAGGTATGTGCAACTCAACTCTATTTTATTTATATAGCACTTCACACACACAACACAGTTGAAAAGTTCAGTTTTATATAAGTAACTTATGATTCGAGGGAAAATACATTTTGGAATATTTGCAATTGACGAACCTGATAGTAATTAAAAATGATTGTGGAATATTGGAAGTTGTCCCACCTCTGTTTTTTCATAGGGTTTTCCATGACCACATCAAGAACTACCAATGGGTTCAATGCTCAACTTGCAAAAATTGGCTGCATTTTGAGTGTGCTGGTGTGGAAGGTGACTGGACATCAAAGGATTTCTTTTGTCGATGCAACATTGTCCCAGATGTGTAAGAATCATCTCATTCATTCGTTGATTGACATAAAAGTGACAATTGTTTTAGTTGCGTTTGATATAAATTAGGGAAGAATTTCCCTTAGCTTAAAGAAATATACGATTACCCAAACAACATTCATAGCCTTTAGCGATTCACAGTATATACTGGCAACAAGCTAGTTATATATACACAGTATAACCAATGTAAAATTTGATACATGGTAATTAAAGGTGTATGTTGTAAAACTACAACATGTAAAGATTTGTCAAATTCAGGCAATGCTTCTGTCTTAAACAGAGACAACATCTTGGAGTCTGTTAAAGCAGAAGAAATTCTTAAGGATGAAGAAATAAAGGTAATAACATTCATTGTACATTTTCTCCAGTGAGCTGTACCAAGGTTTTTCACATAAAAATGGTATTCACTAATTATACATAACACTGAATCTACAACATACATCTAATATTTCAGGACTTGGAAAGAAATCTGCAGAGTGGGCATTTTCTCTCCAACAGAATGCATCTGTGGAAACAGAGGATTGGATGCAGCCCTTCGAAAATATTACAGTGAACATTTCACTTTATTCAGTGACATGAAGGTAGAGTGTGCTCTTTTTGTCTTATTTGTACACACAGCATTTTAGGCAGAGGAGGGGAAAAGGTAGGAATAGATTGATAGAGAAATGTTACCGTGACATTTTCTTGTTCTCTTTCAGGATGGTATACAAAAAGTGTTTTATTTGTTTCTTATTTACTTGTTTTCTCAGACAGAACAGATTATCCAACGTCTGGAAAGACTACTGTCGGTGCTTGGAACTGTAGCAGAGAAGCAGCTATTCATCACAGAGGTCATTTTGCCAGAGGTGAGCTATTGAGGATGTGTACCAAATTAACAATTAGTTTAAGAATTACGTTTACAGCAGAAAATTAGTGAGTTATTAATGGCATAGGCCTCTGAGAGATACAAGTGTCAATAGACATTTGAGAACACCATTTGGAGAATATAAACCAAAACTACAACTGGAAGAATAACTTAGTATCAATGTGCTAACTTAACTGGGTAACCTGGTAAATTGAAATATAAATGTATAGAAGACTGACAATTAACATTTGGTAAAAACTGTCAAATTGATTTAGCATACTTTATAATTATTATTATCGATACATTTTTGTAGGTTGTGATTCAGTGGTTGCAAAGGACCAGCAACATGTGCAGATACCAGGCAGAATCTGTGCTGCTGGAGAACACATATAAAGAGAAAAGGTAGACTACATGACTTGTGTTTGAATTGTGGGTGAGCATGCATATGTGTAACACCACTAAATCCATTATGCCAATCCTGGCTAAGAGTGGTTTTGCATGTGAAGTTGACATAACTGTAATGACTGAATGTGACAGTGGTTCATTTACAGATAATATATATTTTTTCAGTGCTCCAGAGTTGTCAACAAGTGACAGAGAAAGCACAGAAGAGGTAAGAAATGTTAAAATCTTTGCAGTCAGAGACACAGATGCTGGTGTGTAGTTTGATTTATAGTGACTTTATTTCTGCATTAAACAACAAAGCAGAGTATATTTGATTTAATCCACAAGACAAATTATATTTTTTGGTGAAATAACTTTTTACGGATTCATGTGCTCAAGGGCGACACCTGATGGCGGAAACCATGCAGCACATTTACAAACAGAACTTCATATTATGTATTGCATGCATGTACAGGAATAACAATTAAGCTGAATATAAACCGATTAGATGAATGAAGTAGATTCTTTAATACAAAAATAAGAAATAATAGATTTTGGGCTGCCTGATAAACAATAAAAAAATGGATTAGCATGAAATACTAAAACTGTAAATATAAATGAATGTCATTTAGCCTTTCACATAAGATCCATCATGAAGGTATTGTCTGTTGCATGATCATAAGACAATATTACAGTAATATTACATTACAGTCATTTAGCAGACATTTTTATCCAAAGCGACTTACAATTCAGAGTCTATCACATTTCTACACTGTAGGTACAGCTACGGGAGCAATTTTGGGGTTAAGTGTCTTGCTCAAGGACACATTAACATGCGACTAGCAGAACCGGAGCCAGGAATTTAACCACCGACCCTCTGATTGAAAGACGGCCCTGCTATCCACTTAGCCACAGTCGCCCTATATAGAATCACTTCACTACTTCAATGAAGCAGCTTTTGTGAACTCACAGGATATCTAATACGATTGGTACTTAATTATGCGCATGGATTAAGCTCTGGCTAGAATTGGTTTGCAACTATTTGTTGTTGGTATTAATTTACATCAAAAAATACAGGTAAATCTTATGATATACTGCCATTCAATTTGGAAGGCTCTCGATGGAACCATCCAGCAATACTGTTTGTTCTTTGTTGCTTATTTCTCTAAATAGAGATTTGACTTTTAGATGTTGCATGACACATATGTTGATAAAGACAACATTTGTTGTTACAAAACATCTATTTGTTAATTAGGTACTGTAAATGCTGTACAAGTTTGAAGTATTAGTTGGTTACGACACCAATATACAATAAATACTTTGAGTACACTTTATTCTTTACTGCAGGTAAATGTTCTTCTGAGAAACAGCCTGGCTGCAGCTGACTGGTGTCGCAAGACACAATTCGATGGAGGGTTTAAAGTTCCCGCTGTCCTTTCCATGGATGAAAAGGAACAACAGGAAGCCCTCCAGGAGCTGCACAACTGCGAAGATGACCCAAGTGAAGAGTCTCCAGCAGAGCTTTTCACTTTTGTTTTTGATAAACAGAAGGACTATGAAAAATTCTGCACAGAGCTTGTTGATAAAAACAATTTTAAAGTGTTTGAGGTTTGAGGAGAAATAATTATTCTACATGTGCTTTCCAAGTGTTGTAACTAACTAACCTTTCACTGTCAATGTATGTCAGTTTAAATGTCTGTATTTTGCTGTGTTATTATTGACAATATGTCAAATTGTTATTGTTTGTTGTTCAATACATTTTCTTTCAAATAAACCATCGACCAAACAGCCGTGTCACCTTTCCCAAAACTTGTGACAACCCACACGTTATATGGGTTGTCATCATTCTAAACAGTACAATGCATATCCATCCATATTTACAACCTCCATTCCTTTAGTCTGCAGCATGAAAGTGTTTATCGTTGCCATGGGCAACAAGTAGCAATTGAAGTTGGCCCGCAATTAGCTTGTTGACAAAAACGAGTGGCCATACCATTACAATTCTGCCTTTTTTTAATAAACGAATTACAACTACCAACAGTCATGCCTTCAATGACCTTAATGTATTGTCACATAATGTCAAATAACGACAAATAAAGGCTAAACTACCGCGGAATCCGCTCCGAAAGAGTGGCAGCTGCCACAAGATGCTAGTGGCAGCTGCAGGAAACAGTGACCACTGTCGCGAAAGGTAGTGGCAGGTACCACAAAACGGTGGTAACTGTCGCAACAACTTGTGGCATACTGTGTATATATATCTATATACTGCGTATATATCCAAGTCAATAGGTTATATGGATTGCTATCACTCTAAACAGTACAATGCTTATCCATCCATATTTACAATTTGCATTCCTTTAGTCTGCAGCGTGAAAGTGTTTATTGTTGCCATGGGCAACATGTATCAACTGAAGTTAGCCCGCAATTAGCTTGTTAACAAAAACGAGTGGCCATACCATTATAATTCGGCCTTTTTTTAATAAACGAATTACAACTACCAACAGTCATGCCTTCAATGACCTTAATGTATTGTCACATAATGTCAAATAACGACAAATAAAGGCTAAACTACGGCGGAATCCGCTCCGAAATGCTGGCAGCTGCCACAAGATGCTAGTGGTAACTGCCACATACAGTGGCAATCACTTCCTGTTGCAGGCTCAGCTGCCACGGAAAGTCGTGGCAGCTGAGCCTGCAACAGAAGTGCCTCTACTAGCTGCCGCTGCCACGATTTGAGCTTGCCCTTTCTCGAAAAACGAGCTTGCGAATGTGGTCTGAGGAATTCTCTCAGAACAGTGTCTTATATACGTCGGAAATGTCCAAACAGTCATAGATCATCGGACTGACCCTCCGTGGCCATCCGTGACTGGCTCCATTTGAATTCTGTCTCCTCCCTGGATAGCTTCTTTAGCGAAACAGCTTTGCTCCTTGCAAAACATCTGTCTTGACTCCACCTCTGGTCAGCTTGTTCTCCCCACTGATCCCATCCTCCACTCTGCTGCATGTCCCATTCAGAATCCATGTCTGACCCTTTAACTATTCTTACAGTGTTTTAATACCTTTAGTGACTATACTTTTATGATTTAATACCTTCAATTAGTTAATATACTGTAACACATAATATATTCTATAAGCAAGAATATTGTAAACATATTGTGACTAACATTATTATTATTATTATTATTATAACACTTCTACTCATCACTAGGGGGGTTATTTAATCTTACTTATAATGCGTTTAATACTGGAATTCTCAACAGCAGGCACATTTAAAGACATATAATCTGATTGATTGGGGTGATGAGGCATTACAATTAGCTGATACATTTTCCCAACACTTACGCATTTAACTTGTCTGTGATGTTTTGCCGTGCTTCCTGTCTAGCCCTCGCAGCGGTGTCGGTGTTCGATTTTGCCGTGAGGTCTTGAATTCCTCATATGCGTTCATGATCATCTCCTGCTCGTCAGCGGAGTAAAAAGAGGCTCTTACTTTGAGTTGATTTGCCATTGTACTGTTAGAAAATCATGGTTTGGGTGATCGACGCTTCCCCGTTTTGAAGTGGGACGAGCACGCGCAATTATCCTGATCCCGATCGTCTGGTCGAATTACCGAGACTGTTTGAGAGCGGATCAGCCTTGCAGGAACCGAGATAGCCCGACATCAATCATCTCGTGAATGTAGGCTGGCTAATAGGACATTTGATCGACTTTCCTGAACCACTTACGTGGCCCTGGACTCACCCTTAGCTGCATGACGCAATAATCAAAACTTGAGGAAAACAATCAGAGAAACTGAGAGCAGCTGCTGCTCCGACAATAACTACCTCCCAATGTGATTGGCTGTTGCTTAATTGACCAATTTGAGTTGAAACGAGACTCTGACGTCATCAGTGGGCTTCTTGCTGCGCTCAGTCTGCTGCCATCTGCTGGACGAATCCAGTAGAGCATGTAAAGCACGTCCAAGTCTTCAAAGCAAGTCAGACTGGGAGCAGAGGGGAGGTGGACCGCATAATAAAGTTACTGAACTACATATATTTCATTTACTAACACATGCACTTAAAAGCATTTACGTTTGTTAATCTGAACATCCAGTGTCCGCTGGCTCATTCCTGGAGAAATATAAAAAATTAACCGAAAGAAGCAACATCTACACAAGTGTAAATTAGAATCTGAGACCCTGAATATGTCATTTTTAACCGTCTTCGAGGATGAAACATAGGAGTGTTTTCTGACTTGGATGGATGAAATCATTTGTCTGTGCTTTACAAATCAATGTTCAATAGATCAGGTTCATGATGTGACGGTTGGATAGTTTGGTTATGTTGAAGAACAGGTTAAAGGAAAGAATAGTTTGGTGTAAAACAGGCAGAAAAAACAGAAGACCGCTCTATGATTTAACAGTTTATTAATCCTCACAGAAAGCAATCATCCGTTTACATAGAACTCCATAAATGTGATCATCAAAGATGAAGATTTTACATGATGACAGCATAAAACCACAACCAGCTATTCAACATAACGTGATACTAAAGAAGGCAAAATCTTCCATTTTGAATATGTGGAAGCAAAATCAAACCAGCATGTAAATTGTTGTATTTATTCCCATTCCAACCACACAATGCAACCCTCAAAAGATGAATAAACAATCGATATTTTAAGAGAAAGACAATACAACAACTTGATAAAATAATAAGTGATGATTCAGGTGTTCCTGGATCAGAATAAGGAGACAGAAGAACCTGCTACAGGGTCACATTCTTAGTTCTCTTGTGAACTTTGTAATAAACCGACATGTAGCCACTTTCCCAATATGAAGTCGGACAGTCTGTAATTTCACGTCTCTACCCCTTAGATTGTGATTCCTACGTTTCCCAGAATGCAATTCCATAAACCCAGAGGATAGAGATACATAAAAGTCACACCACTGCAAACAACCTGAGTAAATATATAGAAGGCCCGTCACCAGTATTGGGTTTTATTCTCAAGTGCAGATGAAATTAAACTTCATGGACGCATCCTTTTTGGACCACTTGTACTTGTGGTCTCCACTTGTTTTCATGGCTCCGGACATGTGACATTCATCCATGTCACCTTCCTCCATGTCACCATGAGATTCCCAGTTGTCGTACTTGACGGCCTCGTCAGTGATCCAGAACCAGAAACCCAGAGTGCAGGTGTAGCGCAGTCCCGTCCAGACGTGGGTACTGTTGGCCTTCTTGGCTACGTCTTCGACCCATCTCTGCTCTTGAAGGTTAGTGATGGAGACCAGTTCATGGTGGTACTTTCTGCAGTAGGTCAAGGCCTGCTCCCAGGTCTTGTTCTTATTGATCAGGATCACTTCATCTGCCATGGTAGTGTCACAAACCAGCTCCAAGGCTGCAACATAAGGGAGACAAGACGAGAGATAAAAGTAATGAAGAGACATTTATTTAAAGAATACAAACTAAACTAACAACCAATCCATCCATCCATCCATCCATCCATCCATCCATCCATCCATCCATCCATCCATCCATCCATCCATCCATCAAAACGAATAGGCAGCCGTGTCAGCCAAAGAAGAGGCAGCAGAGAAGAGGCCCCATCCTTGTTCAGAGGTGGCTTTATAGCCATCAGCATATCAGGCTCAGCTGGGCTCATTAGCTGCTGATCAACATCCTGAAAGAGAGAAGACAGCAACCAGGACAGTCCTGGTTGCTGTCTTCTCTCTTTCAGGATGCAAAGAGAGAAGTATTGCATTTGATTTTGTATTAATACAAAAGCAATATACATTTGATTCAAATGTATATTGATTTTGTATCAAATTTTGTCATTTACTCATTTTTATTTTTCATTTAGCTGGATTCATTGTTCTGAATGATCTTCATCCCTTTCCTGCCCCTTTAGACTGCTTCTTCTGCTCCTGTATTGTGACATGTGAATTTACCCTCTTGGGTTGTTGCTGAGGCAACAGTTGTTGGTGTTGAGGTGGCGGTTGTTGAGGCAACAGTTGTTGGTGTTGAGGTGGCGGTTGTTGAGGCAACAGTTGTTGGTGTTGAGGTGGCGGTTGTTGAGGCAACAGTTGTTGGTGTTGTGGTGGCGGTTGTTGAGGCAACAGTTGTTGGTGTTGAGGTGGCGGTTGTTGAGGCAACAGTTGTTGGTGTTGAGGTGGCGGTTGTTGAGGCAACAGTTGTTGGTGTTGAGGTGGCGGTTGTTGAGGCAACAGTTGTTGGTGTTGTGGTGGCGGTTGTTGAGGCAACAGTTGTTGGTGTTGGGGTGGCGGTTGTTGAGGCAACAGTTGTTGGTGTTGAGTTGGCGGTTGTTGAGGCAACAGTTGTTGGTGTTGAGGTGGCGGTTGTTGAGGCAACAGTTGTTGGTGTTGTGGTGGCGGTTGTTGAGGCAACAGTTGTTGGTGTTGGGGTGGCGGTTGTTGAGGCAACAGTTGTTGGTGTTGAGTTGGCGGTTGTTGAGGCAACAGTTGTTGGTGTTGGGGGAGTATTACACACATTGACTGAACAACAGGATGGTTCACTGCTTATGCTTCCAGCGCTTTGCATGAAAGGAAGGCTATCCAGTCTTCCAGCTGCACACAGATTTGAAGATGCACAGCCGAAAGCTGGAGAAGTGCTGGACCCACTTGTCACTGGAGAGGAATAAATCATGGTTTAACTACACAACCTTCATTGTTTTAAGTTTGCTAATTGATTAAAATAAGTAATACCACAATGTAGAATATACTTAAAATATCAGAAATAAAAGTATTTTCACTTTGCACATGTTTATGACTTACTATACTTTGAATACTATTGAATTATGACATGTAACATTTTGGGAATATTACAACATCACAACTTAAGTGTATTGACTTTTCTTGAAGTATAGTCACTATAACTGTCATATGAATGTAGTGCAGTAAAAAGTACAATAATTACCATGATATTGAGTGGACTATAAGTATTAAGTAGCACATCATAGAAATACGACAAATACTATAGAACAGCAGTTCAGGACGTGTACTTCTTTACTTTCCTCCTCTGGTTGATTTTCCAGATCACACATGTAGTTGGTTTGAGATACTTTGAGGTTGTAAAATACTTTCTGGAAACCACGTATGATTAAGACTCACCAGTCGCTTGAAAGCAGCGGTTCTCCTCCCCCCGACAGTTTGCTTGAGAAGTACACTGAGAGGTCGTGGGGTCACACATGACACACGATAGGGTTTTAAGTCCCTGAGTAGCAGGGACTGAAAGAGAAAAGAACATCATTAGTTTGATGAAGAGAGAACATTTAAGCTTCACAGAATTGAAGCATGTCAAAGTCTATTCTGTATTTTTTCATCTTAAATGAGGTATTTATACATCTGTACTTACACGGTAGAGTTTCTGTGTTGCAATTATCTGTGTTGCAGCACTTAGCAGATGTAACTGCACTCAAAAAACCAAAGTTGAATGAAAATGAGTGAGAGCCTGTGGCTGGACACAGGGAGGATGATGCACACGCCTTGAATATTCGCTGTGCTGGAGTTCCAGACTCCAGCACTGCAAAATAAAAAGTTGAGTTCGTCAATATTACTGGAAAGAACACATAACTCTGCAGTACATTTATTTCACTCAAAAGTAGAACATGGTATAAAGAAATGCCCACCTCGAGTGGAAGCTGTTACACACATCGTCTCTGAGGAACATGTGACGAGCGTTGTGTTTGAACACTGCTCATCTGTGCATGTCTGACATTGAAGATCTGAAATTGGGAGAAAGAATTGTCAATGAATAATGATCACATCTCAAATGTCAAATCAAATATCTGAAGTGTATTGATGGTTTGTAAAGACTGAAAAGTCCTCTTCTTCTACCTCTTCCCCTTCTTCTGAAACAGGATTGTAGATAATATGAGGTCGTAGTTTCTAAAAATGGTTTAAGTGTCTAATAAACACTACTTGACTCTTTACTCCACCACACATATCTATATACTTGCACAGCCAAGTTTTGTCATGTATATTGTCTCAGAATTGTAATGTATCAAATACAGTGGTGGGCCGTCAGGGCCAGTAAAGCCTTCTCTGCTGGCCGAAACACAATCACAAAGTTATAGCTATTTTATTATTTTATTATTGTTCATAAATACACTACATGTATTCTAATTATTTTTCCCATGATCTTATTTTCTCATTGCACAGCTACTGTCTTCCTCAGCTGCTCTGCTTCCAGTGCAGCTTGTTTTAAGTAGAGCTTTGATCCAATCAGATTTCACCTCTGTGTCTCTAGGTAAGAACAGAGGCCCGAGGCCTTCAGACTTACTCGTGAATCAGCACCGCTGGTGACTTTTTCACTCTCTCTCTTTCTTCAACACTCACTTCCCACTACACAGACACTGGCTCTGATTCAACCTCACCACTAGATGACGCCAAAACCCTACACAGTGGACCTCTGAGTGACATTATATTTTAGAGCTAGCAGCGTCATAACAAAGTCTCTAACATGAACAGGATTAACATGAAAAAGCAGATGGAGCTCGTGTACATGTAGCAAATAAGTACTCACCGTCATAGCAGAAGAAGGGTTTTGTGTTACTGCATTCATCGGAGCTCCATTTTCCATTTGACAGAGTCATAGCACATCTCTTGTTGTCTTCATCTTGAAATAGATCCGGATCCCAGGATCTGAAAGAGGAACTACTCTCATCTGACCACCTCCAGGTGTCTCTGAACAGGCCGATCCAAACGTGACTGTTACGCTCAGGCTCAATCTCAGTCTTGAATTCTTCGTCATTTAACTGTGTGGGTCCACTGACCAGGTCAGTGTGATGTTCTCTGCAGTAGCTCTGAGCCTCTCGCCATGTCTTCCATTTGTAAATCAAATGGAATTTGTTTTGATTTGTTTCTGTGGAATGAACAGAAACACTTAAGGAATACACATTCTCATTAGTTATTTCCTCTCATAAAATAAGTTTTCTCACTTTAAACATCTGAATTAAACATGTGAGATAGATTAACATGATTTCACTGTAGGTTCAGATAAATAGATGAAAGTGTTTGGGATAATAAGGTGGAACACATCATTTGTTGTAGAATATAATAAAAATGAGTCCTCTATACGTGATAAGGATTCATTTGTGTATTTTTTATTTTTTATCCCCATACCTCCAAAAAAAAGATGAAGTATATGTCCACATGGAAAACTATTGTTAGACAGGTTGATATTCTGTAGACACATAACATTATTAGCCACATATTCTCACCATCGTAGCAGATAAATGGACGTTTCTGATGACAAGGGAGATCGAACCATTTGTGATTGTTCATAAACACACAGTTCTCAGGATGTTCACCATCATTCGGTTCATTATTATCCCCATTAACATTCCATTCTGTCTCACTATCATTGAACTCCACCCCTGGCAGAGACCAGAGCCACGTCCTGTTGACATTGTTTTGGTTGCGCAGTCCAATCCAAGCTTTACCTGGATTACTTGCTGATTTACGGAGGAGTCTGTTCATATCTGTCATGTCAAACACTGTGGCCAGGTCAGTGTAGTTATCTCTGCAATACTTCTGGGCTTCGTCCCAGCTCTTGCTCTCCTCAACATAGTGGTACTCGTAGAGGCGACACAGACAGAAGGAACACTGACCTGATAACAGAGATAATAAATGTGTTCAGTACTGGAGGTGAGAGAATAGCAAGAATGTTATAAAATGACATCATGCCCCTTCATTTAAAATGGGGCTCTGAGTGCACTTAAGCAGTGTGAGACGTACAATTGTTTTTAGCTGAAGTGATTCTAGCTCAAATGAATGGAAACAGCAGCAGATGATCCACTTACCCATCAGAATGAGCACAAACAGACTCCACCGCATGTTGGCTCTGTTAGATGAAACTGATGTTTTAGTGTGCAGTGAACCAAACACAATTATTTCAACAGCTTGTCTCCATCTGTTTGTTCAGTTATAATAAAAACACACGACCACTCCCTCCAGTGTACAAAGTGAAGTCTGATGAGGAAGAGGAATGGAAGGAAATATGCAAACTGTAGTCAAAACAGAACTAACACTCTGCATGCACTGATGTTCTTCTGTTTATTATCCCAGGTCACTTATTTGAATAGTTTACAGATAATACAACAAACTAAAATGAATGTTTGTGTGTGAGCTTGTGATGTTCTGGTGTTTGCTTCTATCATCAGAATTATTGTCATTTTCTTCAATGTTCAGGTGATACAAGGAACAAGAGGAACGCCTTGTGAGATGCTGTCGTCATGACAACGTATCAGTCAAATCAACGGACTTCTGACTCAATGTCATGAAACACTACACATTGTACTGTCAGCATTTATTCTAATTGATTGCATTTCATATGCAGGTGTTCCTGTTATTGTGTCCACCATTTGTAACAGATAGAAAATGACGTATTTTACTGCAAAGTTGCAATTACAGTTGTGCTGTCGTTATGAATCATAACATAAAGTCTGGTCAAGTTTCTGTATTATGAGTGAACAAACCCGACTGTAAGTTATATTTAGTGTCATAGGAGGAGTAAGATATGCTGCTAATTAGTATTCACTAATACAACAACATAAAGCTGTAACATTGTTGAACCAGAAACAAGCAGAGAAAGTAACAGGTGTTGTTTTAGCCCTGAGTATTGTCTGCAGAGAAAGCTGCATGCTGAATTATTCAGTTTTTTACTCATTGTGTCCAAACTTTGTCCAAAAACAAAACTAAACATTTAGTGAAATTAAGATTCAAATACGATCAATTGTGAATTTAAACCTTGTTAGAAATAAGCAGATTTGTTTTATAAGTCTGGCAAATTAAAAAAGTCAAAGTGTCATTCTGATTAGATTACGTGAAATATAAACTGAAGAAAGACAATGTTGCACTGTCCACCTCTGCACAATAAACACGAGATTAAAATGACAGAAAATAATGGTAACTTACATCTTGTGAGTCTTCCTCTTAGACGCTTCACGCTGGTGTCTCTCCTCACGTACTGATGAAGACTCACATCAACCAGGCAGGTGCTCTCTTTTAGCCTCCTGAATGCCAACATTTGAATATTGAAATGCAGAAGACGGAGACGTCCATCAGAGAGGAGAGAGGATCCATTGATGACAAGTCATTTCCATGATGTAACAGGTAACAAAGAGGAACACACACTTCCCTGTTGACCGTCCAACATGCAGAAAGAACGGCGTCATTCCAAAGAAATCTACTCACGAGGAGAAAACTTTACATTTATGCAAACTGTTCTCAAAATACACAGTATTGCTTTGCCAACAATTCTAAACCATTCTTTGGTTCTTATTCTATTTATGTATTCATACTGGCAATGTAACCAATCCCATCATTTCACCATGATATAGAATTCCTTTCACAAGATCAGTCATTCGATATGATCATGAATACGTTTTGGGCTTTTGGTGTGCAGTTTATTTTTACTAACGACTCAAACATTTAAATGTCTCTGTTTACATTGTCACTGTTCATTGTTAACGCGTGTTTAAAATTTATGTTCATGGTTACTGATGTTTAAAGAATGCATTGTGTCAAATCCAGCTAATAAAACAGATTTCTATCAGAGATATGTACAAACAACAAAGTCGAGTAAAAGACACGTCTTAAAGGAGCGCTGTGTAGGATTTAGTGGCATCTAGTGGTGAGGTTGCAGATTGCAGAGGGCTCATTCCAAGCAAACAAAAACACAACGATTCTTAGTCTCAGGTGATGATACATTCATGAATTATGTTCCATATCTGCTCATAGATGCCCCTGAATGCTACACATGAACTAGTATGGGGCTGAATCGACTGGAGGTCGCTGCGGCTCGGAGACGGCTGGGACTGGAGGTGGAGGTGGCTGCGGTTCATTTGTTCTCCACACAGTATCTATTTATCATGAAAGATACCAAGAATTGAAGTCTAATTCCTTTCTATCCACACAGCTGGTTAATAAAGCTGGTTGTGATACTGATTATGAAGGTACTTTCAACTTGTACGATCGACTTAATCCTGCCTCTGAAATGTACGACTGTCATATTGTGAAAATGTACTGATGATGGTAAGAAAACACAAAAGACTGTGCCCTAACCCTTTTCATGAATCACTGACATAATAAAGTTTAAGGATGGAGTCTTATTTCATGAGAATGTAAACGTAAAGCTCGTATTTCCTTATTTTGCTTCTCTACCCACCAGGCAACCACCTTTCCAGGGATACTAGAAAACACGAGTACTACATATACACATGTACTGAGATAAAACGCACTCTGAGTAAACTAAACTGCATTACATTTAACCAGAGAAAGAAAGAAGACTGACATGTGAGCACCACCTGCTGTGTTGTTGCAGGAATGAAAGCTGCTCTTCTTTACAGTGTTTACAACTGATGACTCAGATCAAATAAACTTAACTTGCAGCAACTCAAGTGACGGATTCATTTCTGAGATAATTTTCCGTGGATAGCAGATGCACGCAGCAGTGAGTAAAGAGGCGGGGCTTATCGAATGATTCAAACACAAAACCTTCACACCACCCGTGTGATCGTTCAGTCTTTGGGAATACTATTTTCACATTTGGTCTCTTTCTGTTGAACTGAAGCATGCATACTTGACCGTTTCTTCCTGTTTTGAATTGATTGATTTCAGTGAATGAAATGAGTTCGTATTAATTTGATATGTTTTATATCCACACGGCAACCTGCAGCAACAAGAGCACAGGGCCAACGTCAGCCGGCTCTGCAACACAGAGTGTTCTCCCCACGGAGGTTAAAGGTTAAAGGCATTTCAGCATTTCACTCACAGAACCGGAGGCTGGCGTCTTGTGCTGACGCACTCTTGCAAACAGGAAGCTCTATGTACATCGAGGATGATGTAGCATTCATGCTAATTCTTTTTTTTTTTTTTTTTTCGCTTGATGACACAAATCTTGACCTGAAAGGTGAGTTACACATCCCACATGTTATTCTGTGGTTTACAACTTCTATTAATTACTCAAAACATGCAAAGTGTGAACTAGTATTCACTCATGTTGGAGCTGTTTGAGGTTCAACATGTAAAGATGTCTGGATAGATGTATGACAGACCAGCTTGTTTGAATGCTTGAGCCTTTTATTCATGCAGAAAGAAAGAAGGGTTATATGTGTAGAATATATGTTGTGCTGAAAGGATTCGCTCCATGAAACACTCTTATTAAGGCACAAGGCCTCAAAGACAGTCCAGCTCCTGTTGATGTCACTTGTCGTATCGTTCCTTAAGCAGCGTTACAGCGATAGAAAAGAAAGCTCTAGATATGAAATACAGTCAGATGTATTTGCGATCATGCACACAACAGGACTCCCTCTGTGTTACGGGTCCTTCATGCCTGTCAGTCCACCAATCAGCCTCTCTTGACACACACAGACGGTGCACAATAGTCGCACTCTATGTCGTCCCAGCACTTCTGAGCTGCAGGTACAACACAAAAAGGCGAGTCAGTGAATGTTACTCAAACTGTTTCATGTGACTAATTGTGATTGATGGATGAAGTCAGCCAACACTAGAGTCACAAATGCAAATCAAATCTTTGTCAAAACGTGAATAATGTAACACAAGAGGTCCTTGAGATACAGTATGTCAGAGAGCTGCTCATCTAAACAACTTCACACTCAAAACCTCTTTGAGAACTAAACAACACTCTCCTCTCATCACTAGTATCACTCCTACAACAAGCACTGTGTTGTTTTACCTCCATAATTCATATGCAGACAATGCTGCCTGCCGCCCGCGTTGTTAGGCTCTCCATGACACCAGTTCACGTAGCTGAAAGAAGTACCGTCACTCCAGAACCATTTCTTCTCCTGGAAGAAAGGATAGAATCGAGTATTACAAGAAATAAAAGTGTTCAAGTTATTTGATTTAAGCAACTTAAGATAAGCTAATTGGTCCCCAGAGGAGCAATTCATTTGTTGCAGAAAAGTAATAATAATAATACAATTATAAAGTATATTAAATAATACAAATAGTAATAGAAAGAGCAGTTTTTAGAAGTGGCCATGGAACTGGAGTGGGGGGCAAAAGAGAGAGAGAAAGTAATATTATACCTGTTAATATAATATGGTGAAGTTTCATATTTAATACATAATAAATAAATATGGAATGAATTATCATAACATAGAATGGATATTATATGTATTTTGTGAGCAAGATGTGCAAATGATGAAATAAATACCTGTTGTGCATCAGAGCCTCCAATCCAGGTTGATTTATACTGATGACTGGCGCTCACGATGATCCTCTGAATCGCATGGTACTCCAGGAAGCTGTGGACGGACGCAAGGTTTCCACCCAGGGACAGACAGTTTCTCTACAGGACGAGAGAGAGAGAGAGAGAGAGAGAGAGAGAGAGAGAGAGAGAGAGAGAGAGAGAGAGAGAGAGAGAGAGAGAGAGAGAGAGAGACGAGTTGTTAAACACCAAGTCAGTCAAACATGTCACGTCTGTGTGTGCAGTTGTAGAAGTGTCCTACTTCAAAGCAACAGAGATTTATTATTTGATATATTATTCATGTATTTGACCGGGACAGTGCACAGACTCTCAGCTGTACATCTTTGTTCTCTGGGCAGAAAACACAATCACGTCTTTGTTAAGGAAATGAACACTGTAGTATAAAAACACAATTACAATTATTTGCAGACTAAACCAGCATCAGCAAGACAGACAAAGCTGTCAATGTTACATTGATGGAAACTTTGTTTGTAGAGTGTTTGCAGTTGAGCAGGCCTTGTTCTCCAGCTTGTTCTCCAGCTTGTGATGCAGTATGAGATGTGTAAGAAGGTTTTGAGTGCATGCATCGTTTTGCTGCATCTTAGCGTAGCTGGTTTCAGATGAACCGAGAGTTGCTGAGAATGTTAGTGTTGCACACCTGCGTCATGTGTTTCTCAAAGGACAGCTGTGAGTCAAGAACAGTAACACGATATTGTGAATCTGAAACAGTCTGAATCCTCTCACCCTCTGCAAAGAGATGTCATATACTCATACAAAAGGACATGCAAGCGGTTTTGCGTGTGTCAGGCAAGATTCTCAATTTCTATTGCTGAAGTTAATTTGGCTGCCACTCCATGTCCGTCTTTAACATGCACAGAAATCACAGTGTCATCCGCAAACTATTGTTTCAAAGCCACCAGCATTACCTCAGCTTCAGCCCAAGTCATCGGTTTTGGAATGTAGCGGAAACAGCGACCGCTGCACTCAGTCCAACCTTGGGCGCAATACACTCTCCTCTGACTCAAGGCTTGAGTCAGAGCAATCATGGCACAAACAAGTGCAGACACAGTCAGCGTCTTCATGGCGAAGGCAATGAGATGATGCAGATGCTGAAGAAGAAGACAACAAAGACGGATAGATCACTTATAGATCTGTAGAGAGCAATGGAACACACCGGCTGTCAGAACAGTGAAGTCAAAAGATGATGAGAAAGTTTGCAGCAAACCTGATACTGACGTCTGTAGCTTCAGCCGTCCTGTGATGAGGTGCAGAACAAGAGGAAGACATAAATAAAGCCCCTTATCTTACCATCTCTCACAAAGACGGAACTGAGGACAGATGTGGGACTGTTGTCACACGCAGAACAACATTTCTTAGTTATTCACATGCAGAGAAATGGAGAAGTTGCTATGCTGGCTACGAGCAGATTAAGAAAGAAATCTTCACCAATTTCACAACACATGATCAAACCGGAGGAGTGTCGCAACACACAAATGGATTGATAGATGGCATCCAAGACACGCAAACAAAATACAATAAACGGCAAAGAATAAAGCTGTACAATGACACACACACACACACACCTTGAGGCATCAATGGTTTGCAGCCTTTTTGCCGATGACTTTCACTGCAGTCTGAATCAAATGTGATAACTCTGACTTATATATGTGGTCATTCCATCTCTGATTACACTCTCCACAACATCCCGACTGAACTCAAACTTACCCAGTCTACATGCATCCTCCAGTAAAGGACTATCAATGTGGACAACAAGACACTTAGAGGACAGGACTTGTGTACATGGCTGGTCATGTACAACCACCGGACTGTGATCACATTTATCTCCTCTCACATTGACTACTGCAACTCACTTTTCACATCACTCAGTGCATCTGCTCTTAACCGTCTGCAGGTCATCCAAAATGCTGCCGCCAGATTACTCACCAGGACAAATCGACGGTCTCATATCACCCCCGTACTCCGATCTCTCCACTGGCTTCCTGTAGCATCTAGGATACACTTTAAAATTCTCACCATCACTTACAGAGCACTTCACGGTCAGGCTCCGGCTTATGTAGCTGATCTGCTTCGCCCCTATTCACCCGCCCGCACTCTCAGGTCAAACGCTCTAGATCTTCTGTCGGTCCCACGCACACGATTTAAGACCCGTGGTGACCGAGCCTTTGAGGCAGTGGCTCCGAGGCTCTGGAATGCTCTGCCTGCAACTCTGCGCCTCGCAGATACTGTGGATACTTTTAAAAGCCAGCTTAAAACCCACCTGTTTAGGCTGGCATTTGTGTAAAAGTAAACCCATGTCCTAGCCATATTTTAAGACCTGCTCATAAAATGTTTTACATTTTTATTTATTTTTATTATTTTATTTTATTATTTTTTATTTTTAAATTTTCTCTGTGTATATAATTTATTGACCCGAGGGTCACATTATGTTTTTTATGCTTTTAAATGTCTTCTCTGTTTAAGCACTTTGTGATATTTACTATCTGTGAAAAGCGCAATATAAATAAAATTCATTCATTCATTCATTCATCACAAACGTCTTTGGGATCAAAAATATTCTCAAGTTTTGTTGTACATTTAAAATGAGGCGAGTTTGTTGCACCAATCAACAAACTCCTTCACATCTGGGAGACACATGTTTGTATCATCAGGCCTACAGAGCAAACTTAGCACAGCAGAATCACAGAAGTTTGATATCATAACTGAATCTTCAGATACTTTATAAAAAGTCATCTTTTCACACAGTCATCGTTGTTTCACGTCGCAGTTCTATGAGAAGTTTGTATTGAGAAACCTTGAACCACCCAAAGCTGTTAGTGTGACGGTGCAGGAGATAAAACGATAACTCTGATGAAATCATACCTCAACTTCTCTGTTGAAGTCATTTTCAGAATCTTCTACTTCTTTGAAAGGCTCTGTGGCAGTGAGATACCGAGCTGTTGGTTAATAGATAGACATCTGCAAGTCATGTTGTAGAACACAGAGCAACAGTAGTTCACATCGAAGGCTTCAGTTTAGCTCTCTGGATACTTTGCTGAAGACAAGATCAAGCATGCTGATGATTTAAACTAAATATTGTTCACTATGAACCATTGATATGCAGCAACGTATTCCTGAGGTCTTGTTGCTGCAGTGAGCTCGTCAGGTTCGGTGCCGTCACGCCAGAGAACAAAACAACGTGCTCAACTTCCGTATTTGGAAGCGTGCAGAAATGTTGCACAGAAGTACTCAACTTAAGAATAGACAATAGACTTTTGCATGACTAAAAGTACAACAATAAATCTAATTCATAGTATTATGATAGCAATTTAACTTGACTGTTGGGGCCTTTCTCTGGACATATGCATCACAGAGGACAAAAGAATGTATTGCAGGAAAACACAAAAGTATTGTGAAGGATCACTGAAGTAGTTGAGATAAACAACGGTGATCTTTAGTGGCTCTGTACTTCGTTTTATTTCTGACTTACTAGCTAGTTCTGGTCTGACATTTTCAGAAAACACCAAAACTTGTTTTCATTTGAAAGGCAGAAACCTTTTTTTTAAAGTCACGCAACTACAGGTTCAAGTTTCTGACGTATTGTATTTCTACTTGAAGTCTTTTCTGTTCTTATGATGAAATGTTTTTCTGAAACCTAACGAATTGGTTTTGTTGCTTTAACCCAACCCTCGTTTTTTACCGTAATATCGTCCTGGAAAAGTTTCAGAGCGAAAATGTGTGTCCCTGTTGAGATTGACCAGAAGCAGAAACATGTAATCAAGTTTGATTTGATCAGATCAAAAGAGATCGTGTGATCACTGAATGTTACAACAACATGTGTTACCAGTGGCGGGCAGTGTGTTTTATACCTGGGCCTTCAGTGCTGTCCTACTACAGTTAAACCACCTCATTATGTAACGGATTGTATGTGGACACAATTGAAGCACACAAGATTCCAGGAACCGTTGGCTTTTATTATAAACTCAGCCTGAGAGGCAGGAGACTATATCGGGGCTCGATTAGTGATCAGAGGCAGGTGAGTGAACAGGTGAAGGGAGTTCGACTGATGAGGAGGGAGTGGCTGACGAGTAGAGTGAGGAGGGTGTGGAGCTGAACTGTGACACCACGGCTACGGGTTATCATTTGTTTCGTGTAAACACCTCATATTCACATAACACTGCAACATTTAACAAGTGAAATAAAATGTTACATGAAGCTCAACACCTACAAATACACTAACTGCAGATTCACGAGTACGGGCATGACGGGATGCTTCATCATTAACAGACAATGCATATAATAAAATCAATGTAATTAACACAATAACAAGAACAAACTCACAAGAACCAGCCACATATATTTATACGACAACAAAGCAACAAATCAATCCAGCAACGCTGCAGCGCTAAAACACGTATTCCACCACACACTGAAGAGCACGATCCATTCAAATATTATTCCCATCAGAGGGAACAACATTAACTATATCATAAAAATGACACGACAGACAAATTAGTAGTAGTAGTCACGCTACTGCAGATGTAAAAACACAAAAGCACTTCATTTACCAAAGCTTCTGTTCCCTGAAAGACAAAGTCCATCCTCCTTTCTTTGTTAATTCTTGGTTAGACGCCGAAGGTTTTTCCAATCAAGCTGCACGTTAATGCTGATGTACTTGGAGGCCACCCAGAAGCTCTGAGCACGTCAAAGAATACGCCCATCATGTCAAACTAAAGATCTGATTGGTTGAAGACTATGACAATCAACAATATCGTCCCCATTCACTTCAATAGATCAGGTTCATGATGTGACGGTTGGATAGTTTGGTTATGTTGAAGAACAGGTTAAAGGAAAGAATAGTTTGGTGTAAAACAGGCAGAAAAAAGAGAAGACCGCTCTATGATTTTACAGTTTATTAATCCTCACAGAAAGCAATCATCCGTTTGCATAGAACTCCATAAATGTGATCATCAAATATGAAGATTTTACATGATGAAAGCATAAAACCACAACCAGCTATTCAACATAACGTGATACTAAAGAAGGCAAAATCTTCCATTTTGAATATGTGGAAGCAAAATCAAACCAGCATGTAAATTGTTGTATTTATTCCCATTCCAACCACACAATGCAACCCTCAAAAGATGAATAAACAATCGATATTTTAAGAGAAAGACAATACAACAACTTGATAAAATAATAAGTGATGATTCAGGTGTTCCTGGATCAGAATAAGGAGACAGAAGAACCTGCTACAGGGTCACATTCTTAGTTCTCTTGTGAACTTTGTAATAAACCGACATGTAGCCACTTTCCCAATATAAAGTCGGACAGTCTGTAATTTCACGTCTCTACCCCTTAGATTGTGATTCCTACGTTTCCCAGAATGCAATTCCATAAACCCAGAGGATAGAGATACATAAAAGTCACACCACTGCAAACAACCCCAGTAAATATATAGAAGGCCCGTCACCAGTATTGGGTTTTATTCTCTAGTGCAGATGAAATTAAACTTCATGGACGCATCCTTTTTGGACCACTTATGGTCTCCACTTGTTTTCATGGCTCCGGACAGGTCACCTTCATCCATGTCACCATGAGGTTCCCAGTTTACGTACTTGACGGCCTCGTCAGTGATCCAGAACCAGGAACTCTGAGTGCAGTTGAAGCGCAGTCCCGTCCAGACGTGGGTACTGTTGGCCTGCTTGGCTACGTCTTCGACACATTTCTGGTCTTGAGAGTCAATGATGGAGACCAGGTCACAGTGGTTCTCTCTGCAGTAGGTCAAGGCCTGCTCCCAGGTCTTGTTCTCATTGATCAGATCACTTCATCTGCCATGGTAGTGTTACAAACCAGCTCCAAGGCTGCAACATAAGGGAGACAAGACGAGAGATAAAAGTAATGAAGAGACATTTATTTAAAGAATACAAACTAAACTAACAACCAATCCATCCATCCATCCATCAAAACAAATAGGCAGCCGTGTTAGCCAAGGAAGAGGCAGCAGAGAAGAGGCCCCATCCTTGTTCAGAGGTGGCTTTATAGCCATCAGCATATCAGGCTCAGCTGGGCTCATTAGCTGCTGATCAACATCCTGAAAGAGAGAAGACAGCAACCAGGACAGTCCTGGTTGCTGTCTTCTCTCTTTCAGGATGCAAAGAGAGAAGTATTGAATTTGATTTTGTATCAAATTTTGTCATTTACTCATTTTTATTTTTCATTTTGCTGGATTCATTGTTCTGAATGATCTTTATCCCTTTCCTGCCCCTTTAGACTGCTTCTTCTGCTCCTGTATTGTGACATGTGAATTTACCCTCTTGGGTTGTTGTTGAGGCAACAGTTGTTGGTGTTGAGGTGGCGGTTGTTGAGGCAACAGTTGTTGGTGTTGGGGTGGCGGTTGTTGAGGCAACAGTTGTTGGTGTTGAGGTGGCGGTTGTTGAGGCAACAGTTGTTGGTGTTGGGGTGGCGGTTGTTGAGGCAACAGTTGTTGGTGTTGAGGTGGCGGTTGTTGAGGCAACAGTTGTTGGTGTTGTGGGAGCAGTTGTTGAGGCAACAGTTGTTGGTGTTGAGGTGGCGGTTGTTGAGGCAACAGTTGTTGGGGTGGCGGTTGTTGAGGCAACAGTTGTTGGTGTTGGGGGAGTAGTTGTTGAGGCAACAGTTGTTGGTGTTGGGGTGGCGGTTGTTGAGGCAACAGTTGTTGGTGTTGGGGTGGCGGTTGTTGAGGCAACAGTTGTTGGTGTTCGGGGAATATTACACAAATTGTCTGAACAACAGGATGGTCCACTGCTTATGCTTCCAGCGCTTTGCATGAAAGGAAGGCTATCCAGTCTTCCAGCTTCACACAGATTTGAAGATGCACAGCCAAAAGCTGGAGAAGTGCTGGACCCACTTGTCACTGTAGAGGAATAAATCATGGTTTAACTACACAACCTTCATTATTTTAAGTTTGCTAATTGATTAGAATAAGTAATACCACAATGTAGAATATACTTAAAATATCAGAAATAAAAGTATTTTGACTTTGCACGTGTTTATTACTTACTATACTTTGAATACTATTGAATTATGACATGTAACATTTTGGGAATATTACAACATCACAACTTAAGTGTATTGACTTTTCTTGAAGTATAGTCACTATAACTGTCATATGAATGTCGTGCAGTAAAAAGTACAATAATTACCATGATATTGAGTGGACTATAAGTATTAAGTACATCATAGAAATACTACAAATACTATAGAACAGCAGTTCAGGACGTGTACTTCTTTACTTTCCTCCTCTGGTTGATTTTCCAGATCTCACATGTAGTTGGTTTGAGATACTTTAAGGTTGTAAAATACTTTCTGGAAACCACATATGATTAAGACTCACCAGTCGCTTGAAAGCAGCGGTTCTCCTCCCCCCGACAGTTTACTAGAGAAGTGCACTGAGAGGTCGTGGGGTCACGGAAGGGACACGATAGGGTGTTATATGTCTGAACAGCAGGGACTGAAAGAGAAAAGAACATCATTAGTTTGATGAAGAGAACATTTAAGCTTCACAGAATTGAAGCATGTCAAAGTCTATTCTGTATTTTTTCATCTTAAATGAGGTATTTATACATCTGTACTTACACGGTAGAGTTTCTGTGTTGCAATTATCTGTGTTGCAGCACTTAGCAGATGCAACTGCACTCAAACCACCAAAGTTGAATGAAAATGAGTGAGAGCCTGTGGCTGGACACAGGGAGGATGATGCACACGCCTTGAATATTCGCTGTGCTGGAGTTCCAGACTGCAGCACTGCAAAATAAAAAGTTGAGTTCGTCAATATTACTGGAAAGAACACATAACTCTGCAGTACATTTATTTCACTCAAAAGTAGAACATGGTATAAAGAAATGCCCACCTCGAGTGGAAGCTGTTACACACATCGTCTCTGAGGAACATGTGACGAGCGTTGTCTTTGAACACTGCTCATCTGTGCATGTCTGACATTGAAGATCTGAAATTGGGAGAAAAAATTGTCAATGAATAATGATCACATCTCAAATGTCAAATCAAATATCTGAAGTGTATTGATGGTTTGTAAAGACTGAAAAGTCCTCTTCTTCTACCTCTTCCCCTTCTTCTGAAACAGGATTGTAGATAATATGAGGTCGTAGTTTCTAAAAATGGTTTAAGTGTCTAATAAACACTACTTGACTCTTTACTCCACCACACATATCTATATACTTGCACAGCCAAGTTTTGTCATGTATATTGTCTCAGAATTGTAATGTATCAAATCGCACATAGACCCCGAGTGGAAGGGAGTCACAGTAGAGATGGACACAAACACAGGATCATAGCAGCAGCTGTGTTGGTGTTCTCTTGATTGTTGAGAGCACTGCACTCCAATATGGTCACTTTAAATCACTGCCTACATGTTTGGTGCTGATGATCTGTATTTAACCCGATGATTGAAGTCAGGCTATCTCGGTTTCTCAAAAGCTGATCGGCGCTCAAACTGTCTCGTTAATTTGAACCAGACTTCAGTAATCAGGATAATTGCGCGTGCCCGTCCTACTCCAAAAGGGGGAAGCGTCGATCACCGAAACCATGATTTTCTAACAGTACAATGGCAAATCAACTCAAAGAAAGAGCCTCTTTTTACTCCGCTGACGAGCAGATGATCATGAACGCATATGAGGAATTCAAGACTGTAATCACGGCAAAGTCTAACACCGCCACCGCTGCGAGGGCTAGACAAGAAGCACGGCAAAATATCACAGACAAGTTAAATGCGTAAATGTATCGGCTCATTTTAATGCCTCATCACCCCAATCAATCAGATTATAGTCTTTAAATGTGCCTGCTCGCAGTAGGCTTCATGGAATGCATCATCCAATGAGATCTATAGCGAAAATAATTATCTCAACTCTTTCAGAATAAGTAGATAAAAACAAGCCCAAAGAGAATCTAATTGATACGAATTAATATGAGGATATATGTACTGTATGCGAGTATGTATCATGTATCCCAGGATCCCAGGATCCCAGGATCCCGGATCCCAGGATCTGAAAGAGGAACTACTCTCATCTGACCACCTCCAGGTGTCTCTGAACAGGCCGATCCAAACGTTTGTGTTATTCTCAATCTTAGTCATGAATTCTTCGTCATTTAACTGTGTGGGTCCACTGATCAGGTCAGTGTGATGTTCTCTGCAGTAGCTCTGAGCCTCTCGCCATGTCTTCTTTTCTTGAATCAAATGGAATTTGTTTTGATTTGTTTCTGTGGAATGAACAGAAAAACTTAAGAAATACACATTTTTATTAGTTATTTCCTCTCATAAAATAAAGTTCTTACTTTAAACATATGAATTAAACATGTGAGATAGATTAACATGATTTCACTGTGGTTTCAGATATTTAGATGAAAGTGTTTGCGATAATAAGGTGGAACACATCATTTCTTGTAGAATATAATAAAAATAAAAGTCCTCTATACGTGATAAGGATTCATTTGTGTAATTTTTATTTTTTATCCCCATACCCCCAAAAAAAAGATGAAGTATATGTCCACATGTAAAACTATTGTTAGACAGGTTGATATTCTGTAGACACATAACATTATGAGCCACATATTCTCACCATTGTAGCAGATAAATGGATGTTTGTAAGTACAAGGGACATCGTTCCAGCTGTCATCTGTCATCACCACACAGTTCTCAGGATTGTTCATCCAATCATTCGGCTCATTATTATCCCATTCTGTCTCACTATCATTGAACTCCACCCCTGGCAGAGACCAGAGCCACTTCCTGTTGACATTGCTTTGGTTGTGCAGTCCAATCCAGGATTCACCTTGATTCCTTGCTGAGTCATGGAGTCTCTTCATATCTGTCATGTCAAACACTTTGGCCAGGTCAGTGTAGTTATCTCTGCAATACTTCTGGGCTTCGTCCCAGCTCTTGCTCTCCTCAACATAGTGGTACTCGTAGAGGCGACACAGACAGAAGGAACACTGACCTGATAACAGAGATAATAAATGTGTTCAGTACTGGAGGTGAGAGAATAGCAAGAATGTTATAAAATGACATCATGCCCCTTCATTTAAAATGGGGCTCTGAGTGCACTTAAGCAGTGTGAGACGTACAATTGTTTTTAGCTGAAGTGATTCTAGCTCAAATGAATGGAAACAGCAGCAGATGATCCACTTACCCATCAGAATGAGCACAAACAGACTCCACTGCATGTTGGCTCTGTTAGATGAAACTGATGTTTTAGTGTGCAGTGAACCAAACACAATTATTTCAACAGCTTGTCTCCATCTGTTTGTTCAGTTATAATAAAAACACACGACCACTCCCTCCAGTGTACAAAGTGAAGTCTGATGAGGAAGAGGAATGGAAGGAAATATGCAAACTGTAGTCAAAACAGAACTAACACTCTGCATGCACTGATGTTCTTCTGTTTATTATCCCAGGTCACTTATTTGAATAGTTTACAGATAACACAACAAACTAAAATAAATGTTTGTGTGTGAGCTTGTGATGTTCTGGTGTTTGCTTCTATCATCAGAATTATTGTCATTTTCTTCAATGTTCAGGTGATACAAGGAACAAGAGGAACGCCTTGTGAGATGCTGTCGTCATGACAACGTATCAGTCAACTCAACGGACTTCTGACTCAATGTCATGAAACACTACACATTGTACTGTCAGCATTTATTCTAATTGATTGCATTTCATATGCAGGTGTTCCTGTTATTGTGTCCACCATTTGTAACAGATAGAAAATGACGTATTTTACTGCAAAGTTGCAATTACAGTTGTGCTGTCGTTATGAATCATAACATGAAGTCTGGTCAAGTTTCTGTATTATGAGTGAACAAACCCGACTGTAAGTTATATTTACTGTCATAGGAGGAGTAAGATATGCTGCTAATTAGTATTCACTAATACAACAACATAAAGAAATAAGATTTGTTTTATAAGTCTGGCAAATGAAAAAAGGCAAAGTGTCATTCTGATTTGATTACGTGAAATATAAACTGAAGAAAGACAATGTTGCACTGTCCACCTCTGCACAATAAACACGAGATTAAAATGACAGAAAATAATGGTAACTTACATCTTGTGAGTCTTCCTCTTAGACGCTTCACGCTGGTGTCTCTCCTCACGTACTGATGAAGACTCACATCAACCAGGCAGGTGCTCTCTTTTAGCCTCCTGAATGCCAACATTTGAATATTGAAATGCAGAAGTCGGAGACGTCCATCAGAGAGGAGAGAGGATCCATTGATGACAAGTCATTTCCATGATGTAACAGGTAAACAAAGAGGAACACACACTTCCCTGTTGACCGTCCAACATGCAGAAAGAACGGCGTCATTCCAAAGAAATCTACTCACGAGGAGAAAACTTTACATTTATGCAAACTGTTCTCAAAATACACATTATTGCTTTGTCAACAATTCTAAACCATTCTTTGGTTCTTATTATATTTATTTATTCACACTGGCAATGTAACCAATCCCATCATTTCACCATGATATAGAATTCCTTTACAGGATCAGTCATTCGATATGATCATGAATATGTTTTGGGCTTTTGGTGTGCAGTTTATTTTTACTGACTACTCAAACATTTAAATGTCTCTGTTTACATTGTCACTGTTCATTGTTAACGCGTGTTTAAAAGTTATATTCATGGTTACTGATGTTTAAAGAATGTATTGTGTCAAATCCAGCTAATAAAACAGATTTCTGTCCGAGATATGTACAAACAACAAAGTCGAGTAAAAGACATCTCTTAAAGGAGCGCTGTGTAGGATTTAGTGGCATCTAGTGGTGAGGTTGCAGATTGCAGAGGGCTCATTCCAAGCAAACAAAACGATTCTTATGCTGCTCACACACCGGGCGCGTTTTTTGATTGACGCGCGTCGAGATTACATACAAAGTCTATGCACAGACGCGATGAGATTAAAAATCGCGGCGCGCCAGTCTCATCGCGTCTGTGCATAGACTTTGTATGTAATCTCGACGCGCGTCAATCAAAAAACGCGCCCGGTGTGTGAGCAGCATTAGTCTCAGGTGATGACACATTCATGAATTATGTTCCATATCTGCTCATAGATGCCCCTGAATGCTACACATGAACTAGTATGGGGCTGAATCGACTGGAGGTCGCTGCGGCTCGGAGACGGCTGGGACTGGAGGTGGAGGTGGCTGCGGTTCATTTGTTCTCCACACAGTATCTATTTATAACTGGAAAAAGCATTTCCTGCTGAAAATGCGTTGGAATGCTGAAAACTGAAATTAATCGCATAAACATTGCTGAAAATAGATATCCAATTCAAAAACAAATTGCAAAAAGCTTAATAATTCAAAGAGTTTAGAGATTACAAATATGAAAAGTCACATCACACCTCTCCTGAAAGAGCTGAACATTTTGATATTTGAACAGTTTCTGTGGCTTAAAAAAATTCATCATTGGTGATATTTGTAATAGTATAAGTTTTAGGAGAAGTATTAGTAGCATTAGAATAAGTAGTAGTAGTGATATTTGTAGTAGAAGTTGTAGTTGTAGTAGAAGCATTATTAGTAGAAGAAGTAGTAGAATACGTAGTATCAGTAGTCACAGTAATAGCTGTAGTATTGGTCGTAGTATTTAATATCACAGTAGTAGTAGTAGTAGTAGTAGTAGTAATAGTAATAGTACTAGTAGCAGTCGTACTAATAGCTGTAGTAGTATTACTACTTTTAGTAGCATGAATAGCAGTAGTAGTAGTAGCAGTTGTCGTATAAGTAACAGTAGTAGTGGTAGTAATAGCAGTAGTGGTAGTAATAATATTGATGGTAGCAGTAGTAGTAGTAATAGTAGCAACAGCAAAAGTTATAGCAGAAGTAGTAGTAGCAGTAATACTATATTAGCAGCAGCAGGAGTAGTTGTCGCAGTATTAGTAAGAGCATTCAGTTTTTTACAAAAAAGCCTAATTTTGAGCTTGTTTAAATACAGTTAATCCATGGGGCTTTTTTTTGAAAGGGTGGTGCTGGGTGGGGGGGGGGAGAGGAGACATAATCATAATGTCTGACACACATAAACAGAGGTTATTAAATGACAGGCTTCATCACAAGCATTTCAATTAGAATTCACTCTTTGGGGCTTTTATTTTGAAATGGGGTGTGTGTGTGTGTGTGTGTGGGGGGGGGTCCTCTAAAACCTGAATGACTGTGAGAGACAGGCAGAGAGGCTCTGATATCTCTGGCAAACTTTCTCATTTGGAGATTGTACTATGTTTTATCTTTTACAGCTTACATGACTATTGTCCTGCTCTGCCATGTCTTTCCTCATCTCTCCCTCTTGTGTCGCAGTGTGTGTAAATGTCACTCATCAGAATCCTCATATGTGATTGGCCGAGCTGCAACACGTAACAGCTGCAACAAATCATGTGTGTGCGGCTTTTATTTTAAAATGGGGGGAGAGAGAGAGAGAGAGACGGAGAGAGTGGGAGAGAGAGAGAGACACACGGAGAGAGAGAGAGAGAGACACACACGGAGAGAGAGAGAGAGGGAGAGAGACACACGGAGAGAGAGAGAGAGAGACACACGGAGAGAGAGAGAGGGAGAGGAGTGTATGTGCGCGTGTGTCTGTGAGTCTGTGTGTTTGTCAACATCACTAATTGGCTCAATCGCGAACACCTGTGTGCCTGAAGCCATTTGAAAATATTCTCCATCGAGATCCCATTGAAAATAAAAAGCTTAACAATTCAAAAAGTTTAAAGGTTAGAAATATGAAAAGTCATAGCACCCCTCTGGTGAAAGAGCTGAACATTTTAATAGTTGAACGGTTTCTGTAGCTTAAAAAATGAAGGACAAGAAGAGGGGCGACGGAAGAAATAGAAGTTGAATAAAGATTCGAAGAACAATAGTTGGAATGCTTAGCATTCCATCAATGAAAGACACCAAGAATTGAAGTCTAATTCCTTTCTATCCACACAGCTGGTTAATAAAGCTGGTTGTGATACTGATTATGAAGGTACTTTCAACTTGTACGATCGACTTAATCCTGCCTCTGAAATGTACGACTGTCATATTGTGAAAATGTACTGATGATGGTAAGAAAACACAAAGGACTGTGCCCTAACCCTTTTCATTTGTCACTGATATAATAAAGTTTAAGGATGGAGTCTTATTTCATGAGAATGTAAACGTAAAGCTCGTATACCTTATTTTGCTTCTCTACTGAATGAAAGCTGCTCTTCTTTACAGTGTTTACAACTGATGACTCAGATCAAATAAACTTAACTTGCAGCAACTCAAGTGACGGATTCATTTCTGAGATAATTTTCCGTGGATAGCAGATGCACGCAGCAGTGAGTAAAGAGGCGGGGCTTATCGAATGATTCAAACACAAAACCTTCACACCACCCGTGTGATCGTTCAGTCTTTGGGAATACTATTTTCACATTTGGTCTCTTTCTGTTGAACTGAAGCATGCATACTTGACCGTTTCTTCCTGTTTTGAATTGATTGATTGAGCACAGGGCCAACGTCAGCCGGCTGTGCAACACAGAGTGTTCTCCCCACGGAGGTTAAAGGTTAAAGGCATTTCAGCATTTCACTCACAGAACCGGAGGCTGGCGTCTTGTGCTGACGCACTCTTGCAAACAGGAAGCTCTATGTACATCGAGGATGATGTAGCATTCATGCTAATTCTTTTTTTTTTTTTTTTTTCGCTTGATGACACAAATCTTGACCTGAAAGGTGAGTTACACATCCCACATGTTATTCTGTGGTTTACAACTTCTATTAATTACTCAAAACATGCAAAGTGTGAACTAGTATTCACTCATGTTGGAGCTGTTTGAGGTTCAACATGTAAAGATGTCTGGATAGATGTATGACAGACCAGCTTGTTTGAATGCTTGAGCCTTTTATTCATGCAGAAAGAAAGAAGGGTTATATGTGTAGAATATATGTTGTGCTGAAAGGATTCGCTCCATGAAACACTCTTATTAAGGCACAAGGCCTCAAAGACAGTCCAGCTCCTGTTGATGTCACTTGTCGTATCGTTCCTTAAGCAGCGTTACAGCGATAGAAAAGAAAGCTCTAGATATGAAATACAGTCAGATGTATTTGCGATCATGCACACAACAGGACTCCCTCTGTGTTACGGGTCCTTCATGCCCGTCAGTCCACCAATCAGCCTCTCTTGACACACACAGACGGTTTATTATAGCTGCACTGTACGTCGTCCCAGCACTTCCCAGCTGCAAGCACAACACAAAAAGGTGATTCAGTGAATGTTACTCAAACCGTTTCATGTGACCAATAATTATTGATGGATGAAGTCAGCTAACACTAGAGTCACAAATGCAAATCAAATCTTTGTCAAAACATGAATAATGTAACACAAGAGGTCCTTGAGATACAGTATGTCAGAGAGCTGCTCATCTAAACAACTTCACACTCAAAACCTCTTTGAGAACTAAACAACACTCTCCTCTCATCACTAGTATCACTCCTACAACCAGCACTGTGTTGTTTTACCTCCATGATTCATATGCAGACAATGCTGCCTGCCGTGATAGTTGAACAACCAGCCGCCCCCGTTGTTAGGCTCTCCATGACACCAGTTCACGTAGCTGAAAGAAGTACCGTCACTCCAGAACCATTTCTTCTCCTGGAAGAAAGAATAGAATCGAGTATTACAAGAAATAAAAGTGTTCAACTTATTTGATTTAAGCAACTTAAGATAAGCTAATTGGTCCCCAGAGGAGCAATCCATTTGTTGCAGAAAAGTAATAATAATAATACAATTATAAAGTATATAAAATAATACAAATAGTAATAGAAAGAGCAATTTTTAGAAGTGGCCATGGAACTGGAGTGGGGGGCAAAAGAGAGAGAGAAAGTAATATTATACCTGTTAATATAAGATGGTAAAGTTTCATATATAATACATAATAAATAAATATGGAATTATTTATCATAACATAGAATGGATATTATATGTATTTTGTGAGCAAGATGTGCAAATGATGAAATAAATACCTCTTGTGCATCAGAGCCTCCAATCCAGGTTGATTTATACTGATGACTGGCGCTCACGATGATCCTCTGAATCGCATGGTACTCCAGGTAGCTGTGGACGGACGCAAGGTTTCCACCCAGGGACAGACAGTTTCTCTGCAGGACGAGAGAGAGAGAGAGAGAGAGAGAGAGAGAGAGAGAGAGAGAGAGAGAGAGAGAGAGAGAGAGAGAGAGAGAGAGAGAGAGAGAGACGAGTTGTTAAACACCAAGTCAGTCAAACATGTCACGTCTGTGTGTGCAGTTGTAGAAGTGTCCTACGTCAAAGCAACAGAGATTTATTATTTGATATATTATTCATGTATTTGACCGGGACAGTGCACAGACTCTCAGCTGTACATCTTTGTTCTCTGGGCAGAAAACACAATAACGTCTTTGTTAAGGAAATGAACACTGTAGTATAAAAACACAATGACAATTATTTGCAGACTAAACCAGCATCAGCAAGACAGACAAAGCTGTCAACGTTACATTGATGGAAACTTTGTTTGTAGAGTGTTTGCAGTTGAGCAGGCCTTGTTCTCCAGCTTGTTCTCCAGCTTGTGATGCAGTATGAGATGTGTAAGAAGGTTTTGAGTGCATGCATCGTTTTGCTGCATCTTAGCGTAGCTGGTTTCAGATGAACCGAGAGTTGCTGAGAATGTTAGTGTTGCACACCTGCGTCATGTGTTTCTCAAAGGACAGCTGTGAGTCAAGAACAGTAACACGATATTGTGAATCTGAAACAGTCTGAATCCTCTCACCCTCTGCAAAGAGATCTCATATACTCATACAAAAGGACATGCAAGCGGTTTTGCGTGTGTCAGGCAAGATTCTCAATTTCTATTGCTGAAGTTAATTTGGCTGCCACTCCATGTCCGTCTTTAACATGCACAGAAATCACAGTGTCATCCGCAAACTATTGTTTCAAAGCCACCAGCATTACCTCAGCTTCAGCCCAAGTCATCGGTTTTGGAATGTAGCGGAAACAGCGACCGCTGCACTCAGTCCAACCGTAGGCGCAATACACTCCCCTCTTCACCAGATCACTCTTTGCTGAGAGAAATAGAGTTTGGTGGATAATGTGGAGTTCAGTGAACGTCTCTTCATGTAGAATATTTATATTAAATCCATTTAATTTGGGGGTACATAGATGCTAAAACATGATATAACAATATATATATGTATATAGATATAATATATTATGACGCAATGCACAACAAAGTAACATGAGAGTAACACAACACAGACAACATAAGATAATATAACTTAAAATAACATAATGTAACTTATGCAATTGTTGTATTTCATTGGTTATTCTATGTAATATTAAAATAGAGAATCAAACAATAATAAAATAATAACTGTGTTGGTGAAGCATCTCAGCAATCTATTGAAGTGGAAATCCAAAAGCTACTCACCTGTTTGGTCGTTTTCCGGCATTCCCTCTGGAAGAGCTAGACAGTTTGACATTGCAGTTATTGATCTGGATTATGACCGTTCAGTGGCAATAAATTAACCTGTCACAGTTTCTGTGTATAATACTCACCAGCAGCTTGAGTCAGAGCAATCATGGCACAAACAAGTGCAGACACAGTCAGCGTCTTCATGGCGAAGGCAATGAGATGATGCAGATGCTGAAGAAGAAGACAACAAAGACGGATAGATCACTTATAGATCTGTAGAGAGCAATGGAACACACTGGCTGTCAGAACAGTGAAGTCAAAAGATGATGAGAAAGTTTGCAGCAAACCTGATACTGACGTCTGTAGCTTCAGCCGTCCTGTGATGAGGTGCAGAACAAGAGGAAGACATAAATAAAGCCCCTTATCTTACCATCGCTCACAAAGACGGAACTGAGGACAGATGTGGGACTGTTGTCACACGCAGAACAACATTTCTTAGTTATTCACATGCAGAGAAATGGAGAAGTTGCTATGCTGGCTACGAGCAGATTAAGAAAGAAATCTTCACCAATTTCACAACACATGATCAAACCGGAGGAGCGTTGCAACACACAAATGGATTGATAGATGGCTAGACTGATAGACTCTTTATTGTCCCCATGGGAAACATGTGGGCGTTCAAGACACGTAAACAAAATACAATAAACGGCAAAGAATAAAGCTGTACAATGACACACACACACACACACCTTGAGGCATCAATGGTTTGCAGCCTTTTTGCCGATGACTTTCACTGCAGTCTGAATCAAATGTGATAACTCTGACTTATATATGTGGTCATTCCATCTCTGATTACACTTTCCACAACATCCCGACTGAACTCAAACTTACCCAGTCTACATGCATCCTCCAGTAAAGGACTATCAATGTGGACAACAAGACACTTAGAGGACAGGACTTGTGTACATGGCTGGTCATGTACAACCACCGGACTGTGATCACAAACGTCTTTGGGATCAAAAATATTCTCAAGTTTTGTTGTACGTTTAAAATGAGGCGAGTTTGTTGCACCAATCAACAAACTCCTTCACATCTGGGAGACACATGTTTGTATCATCAGGCCTACAGAGCAAACTTAGCACAGCAGAATCATATAAGTTTGATATCATAACTGAATCTTCAGACACTTTATAAAAAGTCATCTTTTCACACAGTCATCGTTGTTTCACGTCGCAGTTCTATGAGAAGTTTGTATTGAGAAACCTTGAACCACCCAAAGCTGTTAGTGTGACGGTGCAGGAGATAAAACGATAACTCTGATGAAATCATACCTCAACTTCTCTGTTGAAGTCATTTTCAGAATCTTCTACTTCTTTGAAAGGCTCTGTGGCAGTGAGATACCGAGCTGTTGGTTAATAGATAGACATCTGCAAGTCATGTTGTCGAACACACAGCAACAGTAGTTCACATCGAAGGCTTCTGTTTAGCTCTCTGGATGCTTTGCTGAAGACAAGATCAAGCATGCTGATGATTTAAACTAAATATTGTTCACTATGAACCATTGATATGCAGCAACGTATTCCTGAGGTCTTGTTGCTGCAGTGAGCTCGTCAGGTTCGGTGCCGTCACGCCCGAGAACAAAACAACGTGCTCAACATCCGTATTTGGAAGCGTGCAGAAATGTTGCACAGAAGTACTCAACTTAATAATAGACAATAGACTTTTGCATGACTAAAAGTACAACAATAAATCTAATTAATAGTATTATGATAGCAATTTAACTTGACTGTTGGGGCCTTTCTCTGGACATATGCATCACAGAGGATAAAAGAATGTATTGCAGGAAAACACAAAAGTATTGTGAAGGATCACTGAAGTAGTTGAGATGAACAACGGTGATCTTTAGTGGCTCTGTACTTCATTTTATTTCTGACTCACTCGCTAGTTCTGGTCTGACATTTTCAGAAAACACCAAAACTTGTTTTCATTTGAAAGGCAGAAACCTTTTTTTTTAAAGTCACGCAACTACAGGTTCAAGTTTCTGACGTATTGTATTTCTACTTGAAGTCTTTTCTGTTCTTATGATGAAATGTTTTTCTGAAACCTAACTAATTGGTTTTGTTGCTTTAACCCAACCCTCGTTTTTTACCGTAATATCGTCCTGGAAAAGTTTCAGAGCGAAAATGTGTGTCCCTGTTGAGATTGACCAGAAGCAGAAACATGTAATCAAGTTTGATTTGATCAGATCAAAAGAGATCGTGTGATCACTGAATGTTACAACAACATGTGTTACCAGTGGCGGGCAGTGTGTTTTATACCTGGGCCTTCAGTGCTGTCCTACTACAGTTGAACCACCTCATTATGTAACGGTTTGTATGTGGACACAATTGAAGCACACAAGATTCCAGGAACCGTTGGCTTTTATTATAAACTCAGCCTGAGAGGCAGGAGACTATATCGGGGCTCGATTAGTGATCAGAGGCAGGTGAGTGAACAGGTGAAGGGAGTTCGACTGATGAGGAGGGAGTGGCTGACGAGTAGAGTGAGGAGGGTGTGGAGCTGAACTGTGACACCACGGCTACGGGTTATCATTTGTTTCGTGTAAACACCTCATATTCACATTGCAACACTGCAACATTTGACAAGTGAAATAAAATGTTACATGAAGCTCAACACCTACAAATACACTAACTGCAGATTCACGAGTACGGGCATGACGGGATGCTTCATCATTAACAGACAATGCATATAGTAAAATCAATGTAATTAACACAACAACAAGAACAAACTCACAAGAACCAGTCACATATATTTATACGACAACAAAGCAACAAATCAATCCAGCAACGCTGCAGTGCTAAAACACGTATTCCACCACACACTGAAGAGCACGATCCATTCAAATATTATTCCCATCAGAGGGAACAATATTAACTATATCATAAAAATGACACGATAGACAAATTAGTAGTAGTAGTCACACTACTGCAGATGTAAAAACACAAAAGCACTTCATTTACCAAAGCTTCTGTTCCCTGAAAGACAAAGTCCATCCTCCTTTCTTTGTTAATTCTTGGTTAGACGCCGAAGGCTTTTCCAATCAAGCTGCACGTTAATGCTGATGTACTTGGAGGCCACCCAGAAGCTCTGAGCACGTCAAAGAATACGCCCATCATGTCAAACTAAAGATCTGATTGGTTGAAGACTATGACAATCAACAATATCGTCCCCATTCCCTTCAATAGATCAGGTTCATGATGAGATGGTTGGATAGTTCGGTTATGTTGAAGAACAGGTTAAAGGAAAGAATAGTTTGGTGTAAAACGGGCAGAAAAAAGAGAAGACCGCTCGATGATTTTACAGTTTATTAATCCTCACAGAAAGCAATCATCTGTTTACATAGAACTCCATAAATGTGATCATCAAAGATGAAGATTTTACATGATGAAAGCATGAAACCACAACCAGCTATTCAACATAACGTGATACTAAAGAAGGCAAAATCTTCCATTTTGAATATGTGGAAGCAAAATCAAACCAGCATGTAAATTGTTGTATTTATTCCCATTCCAACCACACAATGCAACCCTCAAAAGATGAATAAACAATCGATATTTTAAGAGAAAGACAATACAACAACTTGATAAAATAATAAGTGATGATTCAGGTGTTCCTGGATCAGAATAAGGAGACAGAAGAACCTGCTACAGGGTCACATTCTTAGTTCTCTTGTGAACTTTGTAATAAACTTACATGTAGCCACTTTCCCAATATAAAGTCCCAGAATGCAATTCCATAAACCCAGAGGATAAAGATGCATAAAAGTCACACCACTGCAAACAACCCCAGTAAATATATAGAAGGCCTGTCACCAGTATTGGGTTTCAACGCTTTGTGCAGATGAAACTAAACTCCATGGAATCATACTTATTGAACCACTTATGGTCTCCTCCTGTTGCCATGGCTCCAGACATGCCACATCTGGCCCACACATTGTCAGGTACCCAGTTATTGTAGCAGATGATTTTGCCATTGACCCAGAACCATAAACCCTCTTTGCAGTTGAAGCGCAGTCCCGTCCAGACGAAGGGACCGTTGGCCTGCTTGGCAACCTCTTCAGCCCATCTCTGCTTTTGAGGGTTAGTGATGGAGATCAGGTCACGGTGGTACTTTCTGCAGTAGGTCAAGGCCTGCTCCCAGGTCTTGTTCTCATTGATCAGGATCACTTCATCTGCCATGGTAGTGTCACAAACCAGCTCCCAGGCTGCAACATAAGGGAGACAAGACAAGAGATAAAAGTAATAAAGAGACATTTATTTAAAGAATACAAACTAAACTAACAACCAATCCATCCATCCATCCATCCATCCATCCATCCATCCATCAAAACAAATAGGCAGCCGTGTCAGCCAAGGAAGAGGCAGCAGAGAAGAGGCCCCATCCTTGTTCAGAGGTGGCTTTATAGCCATCAGCATATCAGGCTCAGCTGGGCTCATTAGCTGCTGATCAACATCCTGAAAGAGAGAAGACAGCAACCAGGACAGTCCTGGTTGCTGTCTTCTCTCTTTCAGGATGCAAAGAGAGAAGTATTGCATTTGATTTTGTATCAAATTTTGTCATTTACTCATTTTTATTTTTCATTTAGCTGGATTCATTGTTCTGAATGATCTTTATCCCTTTCCTGCCCCTTTAGACTGCTTCTTCTGCTCCTGTATTGTGACATGTGCATTTACCCTCTTGGGTTGTTGTTGAGGCAACAGTTGTTGGTGTTGGGGTGGCGGTTGTTGGGGCAGTATTACAGTAATTGACTGAACAACAGGATGGTTCACTGCTTATGCTTCCAGCGCTTTGCATGAAAGGAAGGCTATCCAGTCTTCCAGAGAGAGAATAGCAAGAATGTTATAAAATGACATCATGCCCCTTCATTTAAAATGGGGCTCTGAGTGCACTTAAGCAGTGTGAGACGTACAATTGTTTTTAGCTGAAGTGATTCTAGCTTAAATGAATGGAAACAGCAGCAGATGATCCACTTACCCATCAGAATGAGCACAAACAGACTCCACTGCATGTTGGCTCTGTTAGATGAAACTGATGTTTTAGTGTGCAGTGAACCAAACACAATTATTTCAACAGCTTGTCTCCATCTGTTTGTTCAGTTATAATAAAAACACACGACCACTCCCTCCAGTGTACAAAGTGAAGTCTGATGAGGAAGAGGAATGGAAGGAAATATGCAAACTGTAGTCAAAACAGAACTAACACTATGCATGCACTGATGTTCTTCTGTTTATTATCCCAGGTCACTTATTTGAATAGTTTACAGATAATACAACAAACTAAAATGAATGTTTGTGTGTGAGCTTGTGATGTTCTGGTGTTTGCTTCTATCATCAGAATTATTGTCATTTTCTTCAATGTTCAGGTGATACAAGGAACAAGAGGAACACCTTGTGAGATGCTGTCGTCATGACAACGTATCAGTCAAATCAACGGACTTCTGACTCAATGTCATGAAACACAACACATTGTACTGTCAGCATTTATTCTAATTGATTACAGAATATAAGGCGTTTCTGTTATTGTGTCCACCACTTGTTAAAGATAGAAACTTACGTATTTTACTGCAAAGTTGCAATTACAGTTGTGCTGTCGTTATGAATCATAACATAAAGTCTGGTCAAGTTTCTGTATTATGAGTGAACAAACCCGACTGTAAGTTATATTTAGTGTCATTGGATATATATATATATATATATATATATATATATATATAAAGAAATAAGCAGATTTGTTTTGTAAGTCTGGCAAATTAAAAAATGCAAAGTGTCATTCTGATTTGATTACGTGAAATATAAACTGAAGAAAGACAATGTTGCACTGTCCACCTCTGCACAATAAACACGAGATTAAAATGACAGAAAATAATGGTAAGTTACATCTTGTGAGTCTTCCTCTTAGACGCTTCACGCTGGTGTCTCTCCTCACGTACTGATGAAGACTCACATCAACCAGGCAGGTGCTCTCTTTTAGCCTCCTGAATGCCAACATTTCAATATTGAAATACAGAAGTCGGAGACGTCCATCAGAGAGGAGAAAGGATCCATTGATGACAAGTCATTTCCATGATGTAAGAGGTAACAAAGAGGAACACACACTTCCCTGTTGACCGTCCAACATGCAGAAAGAACGGCTTCATTCCAAAGAAATCTACTCACGAGGAGAAAACTTTACATTTATGCAAACTGTTCTCAAAATACACATTGTAGCTTTGTCAACAATTGTAAACCATTCTTTGGTTCTTATTCTATTTATGTATTCATACTGGCAATGTAACCAATCCCATCATTTCACCATGATATAGAATTCCTTTACAAGATCAGTCATTCGATATGATCATGAATACGTTTTGGGCTTTTGGTGTGCAGTTTATTTTTACTGACTACTCAAACATTTAAATGTCTCTGTAAAGGACCTCTGAGAATGTGTAGTGTATTTAAATAGATTGTTCCTTTTCTATGTCTTTTATTTTGGACGTTTTGTCACTGCAGTCGGTGTATTTCCTGTGGCGCTTTTATTCTGAAGGTATAAAAACCGGAAGTAAGAGGCCGTTAAGTAAGCCGTTAGAAAAGTCACTCAAGGAACGGAAAAGGTGATTTAACAAGGAAGATGGATACGGTTTTATTGTTTTAGCACCTGGCCGATATAGGCACAAGTTCTTACGGTGTGTTCAAGGTGTGTTCATTAGTATGTGTTCATTCATTTAAGACTTATGGACCATCAGTTCAAGACTACAGACCATTATTCAGCCGGGATGCTACAGTCTCTGTTTACATTGTCACTGTTCATTGTTAACGCGTGTTTAAAAGTTATGTTCATGGTTACTGATGTTTAAAGAATGTATTGTGTCAAATCCAGCTAATAAAACATATTTCTATCAGAGACATGTACAAACAACAAAGTCGAGTAAAAGACACGTTTTAAAGAAGCGCTGTGTAGGATTTAGTGGCATCTAGTGGTGAGGTTGCAGGTTGCAGAGGGCTCATTCCAAGCAAACAAAAACACAACGATTCTTATGCTGCGGTCACACCGGTCGCGTTTTTGTTGACGCGCGTCGAGATTACATACAAAGTCTATGCACAGATGCGATGAGACTGGCGCGCCGTGATTTTGCGATTGCGCGGCGCGTTGGACGAGTTATAGCAGTGCGGTGGACGCGGTGGACGCCGCAAAATTGCCAACGCGCGAGTTGAAATTTTTCAACTTCTGCGACATAATCGCGTGACGCTGTGGCGCGATAGCCCATCAGCGTTGAGTTGCTGCCCCCGTCATCAGTGCCGTAGCTCCGGCCGGTGCTGAATCGCAAACAACAATGGAGGACAAATAAATCCTGTAGCCGTCTGTGTAAACAGCGACCGGCGACTTGCTAGACACAGTGAATACAGCTCGATACAATCCACGGAGCTCCTCTGAACAATATTATGAACCAGACATGACGGCGTTTAGTTTCCCGGGATATCTGTGACTTCCACAACACGTAGGAATATAGGTTATTCTTTCCATGGTTAATGGCGGACAGTTGAACGGATCCAGGTCTATAAACCACGCCCCCTCTCCGGCGCGACGCGATTTTGCGGCGTTTGGTCTGAACACGACCGGCGGCGCGTTGGACGCGATTTTCAGTGCGTCAAAAAATCAACGCGACCGGTGTGACCGCAGCATCAGTCTCAGGCAGTGGCGGCTGGTGGAAAATTTTCTAGGTAGGGCCATCCTATCAATTTCAGCAAACATCCCAGTATGATTTCATGCAAAAACAATGTTAGTATCAAACACGCATTATTACTTGGCAGTTAAATATTTAACATTTATTCCAACATGAAAAAAAGCAGTAAATAACACTTATATAATATAATACAATATAATATAACATGTTTATTTGTTGAGATGCCCCTATGGACCTTGTTATAGGAGGTAAAGATCAGGAGAAGTAAACATGAAGTGTAATTATGAATACTGATGTTAAATTAAGCTATGATGAGTTTTCACTGTTAATTTAACATCTGTAGGAGCCAAATTCAATGTGCTGTTAAATATTCACTTGTATTTACATGTTTAACTGTAATCACTTCTGTTTCTACTTTGAATGTTACAAGGATGTCGTTATAATTTGTTAGAGTAAGAAATACATGTAAGTGACAGACAACTGTCACTTTAAGGACACTGTGACAGTTACTGACAGTGGTGAGTAATATCTGAGGCAGGATGGAGCCGCACAGTTTTCCGACCGTGTTCGGAAATGTGTTATGAAACGTGTTAAATGGAACGATCTACGTGGATTAAGTTGTGGATAACCTGTGGATACGTATGGTATGTCGAAGTAATCAGCGTACTTTTAGGAAGAAAGGAAGTTGATTGACTGACTTGTACGAAGTAGTGAAGCTTCGCATGTAGTCTGCTGTCTGATTGTGAGGTCAGGCTGATCTGATATCAGCTCTTTGGCTGCAGAATCTCCTCAAAGTTCTCCTCTCAAACGGGTCTTGGAGGAGGAGTGCTCGCCTGTAGAGACTTCTCCTGACGAGAACGCGCAGATCGGGGGCCTGATCGTTCTGGCCCACAGCTGAATCTATTTGAGGCGCTGATTGGCTAAATTGTATGTCACTCATTTATATCTTGAATCAGCAATTGGCTAAACGGCTTCATAGACCCGTCTCTTTTGGGCCAAAACGATCAAGCCCCCCTCGCTGCGCGTTCTCAGACGTGTCGTGCACACAGGCAGAGAGCACGAGCAGACGAGCACACAGGGGGAGAGGACGAGCAGGAAAAGCATATATTTTGCGCAGATATCATATTGTACACACATTACTGGGTACATTCCACAGTTAAAAAACACAAATATTGACAATTTGTATAATTTATGATTATTTTATTTATTTTATTTCATGGTGGGGCCATGCCCCATGGCCCTCTATTGACCAGCCGCCACTGGTCTCAGGTGATTACACATTCATGAATAATGTTCCATATCTGCTCATAGATTCCCTTAAATCAGCGGTTCCCAAACTTTTTAGGCCACGCACCCCCTTCTACATCCCGACCTAGTTCACGCACCCCCAATCCCCCCCCGCACACTCCTTAAAAAAAAAAAAAGCAACAGAGCCGCATAAAAATCGGACTAATGAGAGAACAGTTTGCTCGCGCGTGGCGTTTGTTTACAAGATAAAAAACACAAGAACTCTTCCTGCACCGTGCCTTCGAAAAGGTAACGGACGTACACCAGAAGATTGGCCAGATTGGCCACATCTGTAGACTAGTCTACTTGCAGAGAGTAAAACTCACTCTTCTTCACGCGACCGACTAATGTAGCCAGGATGTCTTCGGACAAAGCATCGATGCGGCGCGACACTGTTGTTGGACACCGGGATCACGTCCAACTTTTTCGCTTCTCTCTCTCCAATCATACATTCCACCGTCTCTTTAACATTTTTTACGCGGTCAGAATACTACCACAACACGCCGCCTGTCTCCGGCAGAAATGCGCTCATCCAGGCACGGGAACAACACCGAGTTGTAATATATAACGTTACCTCATAACACCCCGCCACTCTCGGCTCATACCTCCCCAGCAACGAGGCACATCTCCCGGTCACAATACCTCCAGAATATCCCCCGTGTGAAATCCGGGACTTGGTTTTATGGTTCCGAGTGGCGGGCGCTCACCCGATGGTGCCGGGACGCGAGGTCTCCAGCCGCCCCCGCCGCGAGGCACCCGATCGTCGGGTCTTCAGCCCTCGGAACAGGCCGCGGGTCAATAACTTGTGGGTGGCGGGGTAGAGGCGAGGCAGATCACAGAAAAAGAATAAAGACTGGAGTATGGCAAAGATATGTTGATGAGAAACGTATTTGTAATACGTCAAACACAAACGTAATCAGGGAGAAAATACGTTCATGGTAAAACGTAATTGAGAATGCATTTTAGTTTTGGGGGAACGTAATTTTTAGGAGACAGGACTGCACCGCCATTACATTTTTCCTCTCGTGCACCCCTGAGAGGCAGCTCGCGCACCACACTTTGGGAATCCGTGCCTTAAATGATACACACAAACTAGTGTGGGGCTGAATCGTAGATACCACTTCTGTAAATTACTTCCAGGGAATAACCCCGTCCTTGCTCACTAATGTCGCCCGTCTTCGTTTTTCCCACTTGAGGCTTAATACTTGATTCACTCTTTGACAGAGAGGCATGTGTACAAGTCTACAGAGCGAGATCAACTCTCATCACTCTCAGGCCACTCTGTAGCTGTGCTGCATACAAACACTTCTGTTCATCTCCCCACTGTGCACCAACCATCACACTAACATGACAGAAATATTATCTCAGTAAAGTAACCATTTTATATTCGCAGTCCACCCCGGAAGAACATGAGAAAACAAAACCGTAAACACAAAACAACAATATTAATTGCAGCATAACTGGACTCACCCTTAGCTGCATGACGCAAAAATCAAAACTTGAGGAAAACAATCAGAGAAACTGAGAGCAGCTGCTGCTCCGACAATAACTACCTCCCAATGTGATTGGCTGTTGCTTAATTGTCCAATTTGAGTTGAAACGAGACTCTGACGTCATCAGTGGGCTTCTTGCTCAGTCTGCTGCCATCTGCTGGAAGAATCCAGTACAGTATGTAAAGCACGTCCAAGTCTTCAAAGCAAGTCAGACTGGGAGCAGAGGGGAGGTTGACCGTATAATAAAGTTACTGAACTACATATATTTCATTTACTAACACATGCACTTAAAAGCATTTACGTTTGTTAATCTGAACATCCAGTCTGGCTCATTCCTGGAGAAATATAAAAAATTAACCAATCAGTTTATAAAAGAAGCAACATCTACACGAGTGTAAATTAGAATCTGAGACCCTAAATATGTAATTTTTAACCGTCTTCTAGGATGAAACATAGGAGTGTTTTCTGACTTGGATGGATGAAATCATTTGTCTGTGCCTTACAAATCAATGTTCAATAAATCAGGTTCATGATGTGACGGTTGGATAGTTTGGTTATGTTGAAGAACAGGTTAAAGGAAAGAATAGTTTGGTGTAAAACAGGCAGAAAAAAGAGAAGACCGCTCTGTGATTTAACAGTTTATTAATCCTCACAGAAAGCAATCATCCGTTTACATAGAACTCCATAAATGTGATCATCAAATATGAAGATTTTACATGATGAAAGCATAAAACCACAACCAGCTATTCAACATAACGTGATACTAAAGAAGGCAAAATCTTCCATTTTGAATATGTGGAAGCAAAATCAAACCAGCATGTAAATTGTTGTATTTATTCCCATTCCAACCACACAATGCAACCCTCAAAAGATGAATAAACAATCGATATTTTAAGAGAAAGACAATACAACAACTTGATCAAATACTAAGTGATGATTCAGGTGTTCCTGGATCAGAATAAGGAGACAGAAGAACCTGCTACAGGGTCACATTCTTAGTTCTCTTGTGAACTTTGTAATAAACCGACATGTAGCCACTTTCCCAATATAAAGTCCCAGAATGCAATTCCATAAACCCAGAGGATAAAGATACATAAAAGTCACACCACTGCAAACAACCTGAGTAAATATATAGAAGGCCCGTCACCAGTATTGGGTTTTATTCTGTAGTGCAGATGAAATTAAACTTCATGGACGCATCCTTTTTGGACCACTTGTGGTCTCCACTTGTTTTCATGGCTCCGGACATGTGACATTCATCCATGTCACCTTCATCCATGTCACCATGAGATTCCCAGTTGTCGTACTTGACGGCCTCGTCAGTGATCCAGAACCAGAAACCCAGAGTGCAGGTGTAGCGCAGTCCCGTCCAGACGTGGGTACTGTTGGCCTTCTTGGCTACGTCTTCGACCCATCTCTGCTTTTGAGGGTTAATGATGGAGACCAGTTCATGGTGGTACTTTCTGCAGTAGGTCAAGGCCTGCTCCCAGGTCTTGCTCTCATTGATCAGGATCACTTCATCTGCCTTGGTAGTGTCACAACCCGGCTCAGCTGCAACATAAGGGAGACAAGACGAGAGATAAAAGTAATGAAGATACATTTATTTAAAGAATACAAACTAAACTAACAACCAACCAACCAACCAACCCATCCATCCATCCATCCATCCATCCATCCATCCATCCATCCATCCATCCATCCATCCATCCATCAAAACGAATAGGCAGCCGTGTCAGCCAAAGAAGAGGCAGCAGAGAAGAGGCAGCATCCTTGTTCAGAGGTGGCTTTATAGCCATCAGCATATCAGGCTCAGCTGGGCTCATTAGCTGCTGATCAACATCCTGAAAGAGAGAAGACAGCAACCAGGACAGTCCTGGTTGCTGTCTTCTCTCTTTCAGGATGCAAAGAGAGAAGTATTGCATTTGATTTTGTATTAATACAAAAGCAATATACATTTGATTCAAATGTATATTGATTTTGTATCAAATTTTGTCATTTACTGATTTTTATTTTTCATTTAGCTGGATTCATTGTTCTGAATGATCTTTATCCCTTTCCTGCCCCTTTAGACTGCTTCTTCTGCTCCTGTATTGTGACATGTGAATTTACCCTCTTGGGTTGTTGCTGAGGCAACAGTTGTTGGTGTTGAGGTGGCGGTTGTTGAGGCAACAGTTGTTGGTGTTGAGGTGGCGGTTGTTGAGGCAACAGTTGTTGGTGTTGAGGTGGCGGTTGTTGAGGCAACAGTTGTTGGTGTTGTGGTGGCGGTTGTTGAGGCAACAGTTGTTGGTGTTGAGGTGGTGGTTGTTGAGGCAACAGTTGTTGGTGTTGAGGTGGCGGTTGTTGAGGCAACAGTTGTTGGTGTTGAGGTGGCGGTTGTTGAGGCAACAGTTGTTGGTGTTGGGGGAGCAGTTGTTGAGGCAACAGTTGTTGGTGTTGAGGTGGCGGTTGTTGAGGCAACAGTTGTTGGTGTTGAGGTGGCGGTTGTTGAGGCAACAGTTGTTGGTGTTGTGGTGGCGGTTGTTGAGGCAACAGTTGTTGGTGTTGGGGTGGCGGATGTTGAGGCAACAGTTGTTGGTGTTGAGGTGGCGGTTGTTGAGGCAACAGTTGTTGGTGTTGTGGTGGCGGTTGTTGAGGCAACAGTTGTTGGTGTTGGGGTGGCGGTTGTTGAGGCAACAGTTGTTGGTGTTCGGGGAATATTACACAAATTGTCTGAACAACAGGATGGTCCACTGCTTATGCTTCCAGCGCTTTGCATGAAAGGAAGGCTATCCAGTCTTCCAGCTGCACACAGATTTGAAGATGCACAGCCGAAAGCTGGAGAAGTGCTGGACCCACTTGTCACTGGAGAGGAATAAATCATGGTTTAACTACACAACCTTCATTGTTTTAAGTTTGCTAATTGATTAAAATAAGTAATACCACAATGTAGAATATACTTAAAATATCAGAAATAAAAGTATTTTCACTTTGCACATGTTTATGACTTACTATACTTTGAATACTATTGAATTATGACATGTAACATTTTGGGAATATTACAACATCACAACTTAAGTGTATTGACTTTTCTTGAAGTATAGTCACTATAACTGTCATATGAATGTAGTGCAGTAAAAAGTACAATAATTACCATGATATTGAGTGGACTACAAGTATTAAGTAGCACATCATAGAAATACTACAAATACTATAGAACAGCAGTTCAGGACGTGTACTTCTTTACTTTCCTCCTCTGGTTGATTTTCCAGATCTCACATGTAGTTGGTTTGAGATACTTTCAGGTTGTAAAATACTTTCTGGAAACCACATATGATTAAGACTCACCAGTCGCTTGAAAGCAGCGGTTCTCCTCCCCCCGACAGTTTACTAGAGAAGTGCACTGAGAGGTCGTGGGGTCACGGAAGGGACACGATAGGGTGTTATATGTCTGAACAGCAGGGACTGAAAGAGAAAAGAACATCATTAGTTTGATGAAGAGAACATTTAAGCTTCACAGAATTGAAGCATGTCAAAGTCTATTCTGTATTTTTTCATCTTAAATGAGGTATTTATACATCTGTACTTACACGGTAGAGTTTCTGTGTTGCAATTATCTGTGTTGCAGCACTTAGCAGATGTAACTGCACTCAAACCACCAAAGTTGAATGAAAATGAGTGAGAGCCTGTGGCTGGACACAGGGAGGATGATGCACACGCCTTGAATATTCGCTGTGCTGGAGTTCCAGACTCCAGCACTGCAAAATAAAAAGTTGAGTTCGTCAATATTACTGGAAAGAACACATAACTCTGCAGTACATTTATTTCACTCAAAAGTAGAACATGGTATAAAGAAATGCCCACCTCGAGTGGAAGCTGTTACACACATCGTCTCTGAGGAACATGTGACGAGCGTTGTCTTTGAACACTGCTCATCTGTGCATGTCTGACATTGAAGATCTGAAATTGGGAGAAAAAATTGTCAATGAATAATGATCACATCTCAAATGTCAAATCAAATATCTGAAGTGTATTGATGGTTTGTAAAGACTGAAAAGTCCTCTTCTTCTACCTCTTCCCCTTCTTCTGAAACAGGATTGTAGATAATATGAGGTCGTAGTTTCTAAAAATGGTTTAAGTGTCGAATAAACACTACTTGACTCTTTACTCCACCACACATATCTATATACTTGCACAGCCAAGTTTTGTCATGTATACTGTCTCAGAATTGTAATGTATCAAATACAGTGGTGGGCCGTCAGGGCCAGTAAAGCCTTCTCTGCTGGCCGAAACACAATCACAAAGTTATAGCTATTTTATTATTGTTCATAAATACACTACATGTATTCTAATTATTTTTCCCATGATCTTATTTTCTCATTGCACAGCTACTGTCTTCCTCAGCTGCTCTGCTTCCAGTGCAGCTTGTTTTAAGTAGAGCTTTTATCCAATCAGATTTCACCTCTGTGTCTCTAGGTAAGAACAGAGGCCCGAGGCCTTCAGACTTACTCGTGAATCAGCACCGCTGGTGACTTTTTCACTCTCTCTCTTTCTTCAACACTCACTTCCCACTACACAGACACTGGCTCTGATTCAACCTCACCACTAGATGACGCCAAAACCCTACACAGTGGACCTCTGAGTGACATTATATTTTAGAGCTAGCAGCGTCATAACAAAGTCTCTAACATGAACAGGATTAACATGAAAAAGCAGATGGAGCTCGTGTACATGTAGCAAATAAGTACTCACCGTCATAGCAGAAGAAGGGTTTTCTCTTCCTACATTTATCAGAGCTCCATTTTCCATTTGACACAGTAGCACATCTCTTGTTGTCTTCATCTTGAAATAGATCCGGATCCCAGGATCTGAAAGAGGAACTACTCTCATCTGACCACCTCCAGGTGTCTCTGAACAGGCCGATCCAAACGTGACTGTTACGCTCAGGCTTAATCTTAGTCTTGAATTCTTCGTCATTTAACTGTGTGGGTCCACTGATCAGGTCAGTGTAATATTCTCTGCAGTAGCTCTGAGCCTGTCGCCATGTCTTCTTTTCTTGAAACAAATGGAATTTGTTTTGATTTGTTTCTGTGGAATGAACAGAAAAACTTAAGGAATACACATTATCATTTGTTATTTCCTCTCATAAAATAAAGTTTTCTCACTTTAAACATCTGAAATAAACATGTGAGATAGATTAACATGATTTCACTGTAGGTTCAGATATTTAGATGAAAGTGTTTGGGATAATAAGGTGGAACACATCGTTTCTTGTAGAATATAATAAAAATGAAAGTCCTTGATAAGGATTCATTTGTGGATTTTTGTTTTTTATCCCCATACCTCCCAAAAAAAGATGAAGTATATGTCCACATGGAAAACTATTGTTGGACAGGTTGATATTCTGGAGACACATAACATTATTAGCCACATATTCTCACCATCGTAGCAGATAAATGGATGTTCATGATTACAAGGGTGAGTCATCCATTTGTGATTCTTCATCACCACACAGTTCTCATGATGTTTTATATCATTCGGCTCACCAGTAGCCCATTCTGTCTCACTTTCATTGAACTCCACCCCTGGCAGAGACCAGAGCCACTTCCTGTTGACATTGCTTTGGTTGTGCAGTCCAATCCAGGCTTCACCTTGATTCCTTGCTGGGTCATTGAGTCTGTTCATATCTGTCATGTCAAACACTGTGGCCAGGTCAGTGTAGTTATCTCTGCAATACTTCTGGGCTTCGTCCCAGCTCTTGCTCTCCTCAACATAGTGGTACTCGTAGAGGCGACACAGACAGAAGGAACACTGACCTGATAACAGAGATAATAAATGTGTTCAGTACTGGAGGTGAGAGAATAGCAAGAATGTTATAAAATGACATCATGCCCCTTCATTTAAAATGGGGCTCTGAGTGCACTTAAGCAGTGTGAGACGTACAATTGTTTTTAGCTGAAGTGATTCTAGCTCAAATGAATGGAAACAGCAGCAGATGATCCACTTACCCATCAGAATGAGCACAAACAGACTCCACTGCATGTTGGCTCTGTTAGATGAAACTGATGTTTTAGTGTGCAGTGAACCAAACACAATTATTTCAACAGCTTGTCTCCATCTGTTTGTTCAGTTAAAATAAAAACACACGACCACTCCCTCCAGTGTACAAAGTGAAGTCTGATGAGGAAGAGGAATGGAAGGAAATATGCAAACTGTAGTCAAAACAGAACTAACACTCTGCATGCACTGATGTTCTTCTGTTTATTATCCCAGGTCACTTATTTGAATAGTTTACAGATAATACAACAAACTAAAATGAATGTTTGTGTGTGAGCTTGTGATGTTCTGGTGTTTGCTTCTATCATCAGAATTATTGTCATTTTCTTCAATGTTCAGGTGATACAAGGAACAAGAGGAACGCCTTGTGAGATGCTGTCGTCATGACAACGTATCAGTCAAATCAACGGACTTCTGACTCAATGTCATGAAACACGACACATTGTACTGTCAGCATTTATTCTAATTGATTGCATTTCATATGCAGGTGTTCCTGTTATTGTGTCCACCATTTGTAACAGATAGAAAATGACGTATTTTACTGCAATTACAGTTGTGCTGTCGTTATGAATCATAACATGAAGTCTGGTCAAGTTTCTGTATTGTGAGTGAACAAACCCGACTGTAAGTTATATTTAGTGTCATAGGAGGAGTAAGATATGCTGCTAATTAGTATTCACTAATACAACAACATAAAGCTGTAACATTGTTGAACCAGAAACAAGCAGAGAAAGTAACAGGTGTTATTTTAGCCCTGAGTATTGTCTGCAGAGAAAGCTGCATGCTGAATTATTCAGTTTTTTACTCATTGTGTCCAAACTTTGTACAAAAACAAAACTAAACATTTAGTGAAATTAAGATTCAAATATGATCAATTGTGAATTTAAACCTTGTTAGAAATAAGCAGATTTGTTTTGTAAGTTTGGCAAATTAAAAAATGCAAAGTGTCATTCTGATTTGATTACGTGAAATATAAACTGAAGAAAGACAATGTTGCACTGTCCACCTCTGCACAATAAACACGAGATTAAAATGACAGAAAATAATGGTAACTTACATCTTGTGAGTCTTCCTCTTAGACGCTTCACGCTGGTGTCTCTCCTCACGTACTGATGAAGACTCACATCAACCAGGCAGGTGCTCTCTTTTAGCCTCCTGAATGCCAACATTTGAATATTGAAATGCAGAAGTCGGAGACGTCCATCAGAGAGGAGAAAGGATCCATTGATGACAAGTCATTTCCATGATGTAACAGGTAACAAAGAGGAACACACACTTCCCTGTTGACCGTCCAACATGCAGAAAGAACGGCGTCATTCCAAAGAAATCTACTCACGAGGAGAAAACTTTACATTTATGCAAACTGTTCTCAAAATACACAGTATTGCTTTGCCAATAATTCAATTTCTTTCCTTTTTTTACCATGTTTAACACACGTTCTGTCTCTTTTTGAGCTCCTAATATTGTAAGTGTGGCAATATCATTTCCCCATGTCCTATAGTTCCTGATGGCACGTGACTTTGTGTGTGCAGCAGGAAACAAGCAAAGAATTTAGATGTGTTTCTAGTTTTTTTCCACTTCAGGCTTAATATTGAACCCTTTGATAGAGAGCCATGTATACAAGTCTACAGAGCTCTCTTTAACAAAGTGCTACTCGTAGAGGCGACACGGGCAGAAGGACCACTGACCTGATACCTGACCTGTTTTTCATGGGGAAAAAACATCACATTTACATGAGCATAACAACACTGCACGACAAGAATGAAGACTCTTACGTGACCAATGAAGACGCACGTGATGTTGCAAAAGGCAAATTAGTGCACGCTGTGGTTTGCAGTGAACACAGAGTCCTCGTCTCCCCCCCCCCCCCCCCCTTCTCTGATCTGAATCACACTACCATGGACATACTCATGGTCTGGTGGCTTTTTGTTTATGGTTTTGCATCCCGGTGGACATCACACAGTGTATGCTATTCATCTCCTGATGCTGACAGAGGGCTGCGTACATGTTTCACCATCTGTATGTTTTTTTATATTTGATAAAACCTGAAGACTAAACTTGAAAAAAAACAAGATCAAGACCACTCATGAATTCATAGCTGTGCTCTATTTAGACGCTGCATGGCTCTTATAAAAAAACTAAACCGCTTCCCCATAAGTTAAATGCTCACGATCATACACGCTTTGGCCTCTTAGTTCCAAGCAAGATAATTCTCATCTTAATCTGTTCGATTATTTTATAAGCATGCAAGGTTTAGAAACAGGATAACGATTCAAAAATGCAAACATTCAATTGCAAAACTTCTTTTCAAAAATACCCAAATTATTGCAATATAAACTTTAAGTCCATTTACTTTTCAATGTTTTTTTATTTTAAAGACATGAATAAGTCATTGGCCAGAGATCAAGTTTAATCCAAAATATTTTTCCTCAGTAACATCAAGAGTTGAAGTCTGGTCCGCACAAATAAACAACAATTATCAAGTGTTATGCATTTAAATGGCTCAGTAACTGTGTTGATGAAGTTATATTATAGTGTTATTTATGACCCAAGTTACATTCATGTTACATCTCTCCCAGTTAAATTGCAATAAATGCTGTACATGATCTTTGTTTAATATCCACACACATAATAAGATAACATGTAAAATACAAACTTCCAAACGTGATGAAAGTCTTGCTGTCATTCAAAATGCTCATTCTTCAAATTCATATTCTTCAGTTTCATTCAATTGGCCCTTTTCACAGCAGCCACTTTGACATGTCATCAAAGGGTCAACACAGGTGGTGCATTCAGGGAGGCCGGAGCCCTGGTAGTGTGCTGGCTCACTGGAATGACGGTGACATAATCAGTTACACCTGTTCACCCTGCTGGCACATGTCAGCATGGCTGCTGGGAAAAGGGTCTTAAGTCTCAAATTTGCATTCAATAGTCTCATAAATAATACAAATAATTAAACAATTTAATGGAAAGTTGACCTTATGGAAGGAAAGTCTGAGAATATTGAATGAAACTGAATATTCTGAATTAACAGATCATTTCTGTGTATGAAATCATCACACATTTTATTCACCGATACTCCTATATAGTAGACATTCACTACGTTCAACTGAGATTTGGAGTATTTATGAGTCATCGTCTTGCATCATGACTGACAAGTGTCCTATTGCACGAAAATGTGCACATGATGCATTGAAACATTGCAGTGCACACGTCATGGATACTATACTTTTCCATTTTAATGTGCACTAAATTGAAATAAATGATTTCATATACTACTTTACTTGTTATACTTATAGAGCTATTATATAGCAATTATACTAATCATCTCTTCGCTTAGTAAATAGCACTTCTCTTCCAGAAACAAGGAAGCTTTGAGAAGCTCATTTCTCAAAACAAAGAGGACCAAGAACAGACCCCTGTGGGACACCTATTCAAACTCTAACAGCACTTGGAAACTATACGACCAGGGTTCTATCAGAGATAACGACAATACCATTCAATGAACTGTTCATCCAGGCTACGAGGATAGTTCTCTTTTTTCAAATATTACATTTATATATACCTTATAATATAGTAAAAAGGGAGTTATTTATGGAAACATCCTATAAGAGTGTCCATTCCTTATTCTGAGTTTCTTTCAATAATTTATCTATTTCTTTTAATTTTTGGAGACCTTCACTTCATTCGTTTTTAAATTGCATGAACAGAAACACTATATACAGCATCTATATATACAAAGATGATAAACGGCTAGAGATACCAAATGCAGATACTTCTAAGGCTGTAATTCATGACACAATCAGTCTGTAGCTGATCTCAGACTACTAGTTCAAAGACTTTCTCTTTGGGTCTGGGTGCGTCTTGTATCGTTGTCTGTTCCAGGTTGTGGCTCTTGCCTGTAAGCATCACAGGGGTCCTCCACTCTTCCTCCCTTTGCTTTCACTGGCAGCTGTAGCCGAGTGTGGCCGACTATGATGCGTCGACATCCTGAAGATAATCTTGGATGCAAGTATCTGCATTGGTGTTATCTTCCATCATTGCCTATAAGAGCTCTTGCACTCTACACATTTTCTTTATGGTCAGATATTATAGAGGTTTTTAATTTTAACCCTCCGCTGGTACCAATTGCGCGTATATTTTTTTGTTTCTTACTTATTAAGTTTGTGTGGCTTAATTTAGTGTCCATCCCTTTACATCCGGATTCATTGGCAGTAGAAAGTGAGCACGTTCTGCTGGTTTCCTCGTATCAACACCGCGGGGCAGTGGAGGCCACAGGTCAGAGTATCCAGCCAGGCCATGTACAGAGCACTGGTGCAGTCTCTGTGTGGCACAGGAAGGCTCCTGAGGAAAGAACCATCACATTCACATGAGCATAACAACACTGCACAAGAATGAAGACTCTTATGTGTTGAAAATGTTGCAAAAGGCAAATTAGTGCTCTAAGCATCATCTGAGCACTGAATGTTCTTGCTTTTGACTATTTGCTGTTCGTCCGTGTATTTATGAGGTGACACTTTTACCCCTCGTCAAAGAGAATCAAAATATCAATGGAATTATTCGAGCTGAATAAAGGTTAGATGAAATAAACAAAACAAATACAAGCGTTTAACCCTATTCAGCATTTAGTAAATGTTTATAACACACTATAATGTAGTTGTAAGCACACATACTTGTTTATACATGTAAAATATGTCTTCCATGTAACAAATGCTGTCCTTATATCTGCTCACAGCTGCATTATAGTGTTCTATAAAACCTGTAATACATGTTAATGTATTGCTTATAAATGCTAAATTGTAACTTATTTTTTTAAATAAATTTCCTCCAAAACAAATGGGGAGCATCTCCAAAATATCTACCAATATCAGAAATACTGACTAATTAGAAGTCAGAGGGGCAGAGTCCCAACATGTCATTTGTATTAAATATGCACAATTTGCAGGAAATGTAATGAGTCTTGATATCCTCATTGATCATAACTGAACTCATCATGTGAACTGTGTACTCACACAAGCACGAGAGCAGCGTGTTGAGAATTCCTCCGGATGATCTCATTCAGCCTCACTTTTCTCTCAGACTGTGAAGGAGGAGAAATTCATTTGAGACATTTGGAAGAGTTTATTCACACCGAGCAGAATCAGGTTATATTTTTTTCATTGCTCCCAATTTACACGAGAACAAGGACAACAAAGTTGAACAAATAAAGGTAAAGAATAGACAGTAGCTATTATGTAAACGTATATTGTTCATATATAAATATATACATAAATACTGTATATTGACAACAGCGACAGTATGTTTGTTGACCTGAATGTACACACACACACCTTAAGTTTGAAGGCCTCAAACTCTTTGTCCGATATTTTCCATGGGGCGCTTTGTCTCAGTTCCTGAACTGAGACGCCGTCCTGCTGTTCATCGTGGAGCCTGAAGGGGGCGACACTGTCCACAAACCTACCGAGGCTTAGAGGCGGCAAGAGCAGAAGGACAGAAGTCGGCGTGCGATGAAGGATAGAGATAAAATGTATTGAAGTTACAAACGGCAGTCAGAAATGTATGTATTATTTTAAACCTAAACATTTTTTATGTGACGATAGCATTTGTTTGGGAGCGGAGCAATCCATGATTGTCATCTTGAAAAGCAACACTTTTTGGCGCCAGAGTCAAAACAAATAAGATACTGCACATGGTGCCTTTCATTTATTGTAATTTGATTGTTTAAAATAACGCTGAACCCAAAACAGTGAGGATGACAGCCAGACTGATCCCCTCCTGTATCCGTGCGAATGTTCAGATTTCAGTGAATGTTATGACAGCGAGGGTTTTATGGACATACTTTTTGGCGTTTGGATGCCTCTCGCTGTCCGTCATGACTGTAACGTTGTTAAAATCCAAGCGAAACCTCTTCAGCAGAGCGATCATCCTAAAAGAAGCGACAGTCAAAGTCTCAGCACACAAACACAACACACTCTGATCTATAATGTACACGATAGTGTCCTCTTCCAATGGAGTGCACAAAATACCCCATAAATCTACCAGATTACAATCTGCAGCAATCAACCTGCATGAAAAAACCTATTAATATAAATAAAAAATAGGATTTCAATGATTTGAAATAGATACAATATAAATGAAGATCAAAGTTCTTACTGGACTGCAGACCAACAGGTGATTTATTCCAAAATTCGACACACAAGATATAAAGTTTTACTTTTTTTCCAACATCACATGAAAACCTACTCGTTGCGGCCTTCCTCCATGTTTTGTTCATCTCCTACGATGAAGACCCTGATCTTACTGCGGTGCCAGCGTTTCCTCCTGGTGAGCAGGTAAGGAACCAGCAGAGTCAGACCTTTCAAAGAGAAGAAGCGGATCGGTTATCACGCATATTAACGACAAGTCCACGCGTGTGCCGTGCTTGCTTTGTGAGATCTCACCTCCGTCGTCAGCTATCCAGTAGACGTCGATGGTCTTCTTCCTCTGGTCGTTCTGAAAGACCGTCTTGTTCTGTTCACTGTCGCCTCCATCGGAGATGTCGTCCGCTGTAACAGAAAGAGGAGGAAGAGTGAGGCGGGGGGGCAACATTCAACATTCTTGTCTGTCTGCTAATTGGTGCCGAGCAGGTCGTGCGCAGTGGGTTTTTAGGGTTCTTTCCCTAAAAACAGCGGCCCGCTGGAGCCCAAACTGGCACGGTGAGAGTACATCGCTAAATGTAAAGGGCGATGACGTCAGTAATGAGTAACTGAGGAAGGGAAGGAGTGTGTACTTTATTATTACTGCGTTTGAATCACATAGGAATGACTGCTGGAATATCAAAAAATAATATTGTAAATCACATGTAAATACTATGCTCACCCGATTCCCTCCCAGGAGATTGCTGGTCGTCATTTTCACCAGATTCATCCGGCTCAAAGCCCTGGTTCACTGGAGGAAGGGCAATACATTCCTCATCATCGTCTTTGCTTTGTTTTGTTTAACATTGTACGAATATGTTATGTTGGAGGAAAGCATGCAGAGGAAATAAAAGACGAAGAGATTACGAAGTCTGGATTTGAGACCTTCAAAATCTAACTGGTCAGAGACATCCAGCCCGTCCATCATCCTCAAGATACACAAACAGTAGTTGGCGTCAAAGGTATCGCTGGAGAGAAGAGAGAAGGAAGTGAAAATGGGAGTTTTAAAATGGAAATGGGGATGCAAATTAATAACAAAATGATTCTTACTGCACGGTATAGAGGCTGGACTTTAGCTGAGCAACAATGAATTTTCAAATATGCAATATTTCCTCACACTGTAGAGAGCTGTGTAATCTTTCAATGCCACTAAAAACCGAAAGAGTCAACTGCTCTATTTAACTTCAACACTTACTATATGGTGTTGATATAATCTTCAATGCTTTCAGGTGAACTGTCCCTCCAGTTTGCCTTGAAGCCCAGGACCAGAGTGTTGGGCTTCAGCTTGCCAAGACCAGAAGCCTTGAAAAACAAATACAGATTAAAACACAAAAGATATTATGCAGGTATTGCCAGGATGATCAAATGTTTGTAATACTTTGCACCCAATAGAAGGCGTGTCCTGCAAAACAAATTAGAAGACGTCTTAAATAATAAAAAGACAGAACCACGAAGATGAGATGATGGAACTTGTCGTCATCGTGATCCGAATTTGAAGTCGGATAAACTCAGTTAAAGTGCTTTGTTTCCCACGGATTTAAACACAAGCAGACGTTTCACCTGTAGCAAGTGTCGAGCTCCAACTCTGAGGCTGTCGGCAGTGAACGGGGTGTAAAAGGAGCGCACCTTCCTCCTGTTCATCCACTTCACCAACAGATCTGTGGCGTCCTGCGGCCGAGTCTGCCTGTCGTGCTCCTAGAGGGGTCGGGAATTCAATTACGTCTTTTACATGATATAATAACTAATGAAAGATGTAAAAACAAGCTAACATGACCTAACATGATAACATGATTAACATAAAGGATATGTGTCATCTCTCATATATCACTGACCATGATTATGTCTCCACAGATCATGAGGCTTATGTGTTTGGTGAAGGAGCCGACGAAGTCCACGAGGGCCGGTCGCTGGTTTGGTGGCCCAGTCAGGACGAGGCATTGTGGTCTGACGGAACACAGATCAGACTCCAGTTCAAAGATGGATGAGACAAATACCACAGAAGACTGTATGCTGACACGTGAGAGGAGGATTACTGATGCATGACATAACACTCACCGAAAATTCTTGACGTGATCCTCGACACCAGACAAAGAAAGGGAGTACGACAAAGCCATGTTGTATGTACCGGCCTGCACTGACGAACCCCAGTTCACCTCTGAGGACACCGAAAACACACACACACACACAAGCGAGGTGTTTAAGGAAGAGCAGAGAGCGGTTGTTGCTTTTTAGAACATACAGTGTGTTGTGAACTTACGGGGCTTTTTGTAGTTGACGTATCCGAAGAGCAAGAAGATGATGCCGAAGGTGGTGAGCGCCGCCCACCAGGTGAACATGATCATCAGCACCACAGAGACCACAGCTCCAAACAAAGCTGTCCACTTACTGTAGTAGTGGAACGACGGCCTCCAACCTAAAGGGGGGGGGGGGGGGGGGACAATATGAAATATGCCTTTCGAGTGGTGCAAGGTGACCTCTCACATGACCTGACTCTATCAAAGATGTTGACGATTCGTTTTTTATATTTCATTGTGCAAGGGAGGGAGACTTGTCTTGTGCTTTTAGTGATACTGCTTTTTCTTCATACTTTTAGTGCGTCCTGCTGCTGCCCCTTACAAAGTGCGTACTGTTGCATGCAGTATGCATTTAATTGCTCTTAAGGATTGTGGGTCAGAATAGTGATGAGAGCGTGCACGCTAGCTTGCATGCTGCAAATTGCGACCGGAATTTGCAGCATGTTGGTTTCTTTTAACCACGACGGCAATGTTTCCGTAACCTAAATCTCGGCCACAGCGGCCACTGGACAGTTCCCATGGGTCGTCTTTTGGAAGGCCATGACAGACAGGTAGCTCACCGGGGGAGTTGGTGATTGAAGCGTAAAAGCAGCTGAAGTTGATGAGGCTGTAGGAACACAGGAAGAAGTTGGAGATCAAGGCTGCGATGGTGTTCAGCTCAGCTGCAACGATGAAGGAGGGAGAAATCAAAAACACATTGCACATCCAGAGCTAGATGAAGGTCATCAAACTTGTGAAATTTCTCCTTACTTTAATATTTAATCATTATAACAAGAACAGAAACACCTTATTGTCATATATAAACAAATATGTGAATTAATAAAAACTATAACGTAAAAAAGCAACAGTATTAGATTGCACCCACCAATGAGAATGAAAGCCACAGCGATGAGGTAGCAGAGTACATAGGCCCGGAGGGGCTCCTCATTTCTCCCATAACCCTTTGCAAAGAATCCAATGTACGGGTAGATCTCGTCTCTGCACAGACACTGGCAGAGAATATAAGCTCATTATTTTCTGCATCGTGTTATATTTAACACGTTTTTTATGCTTTTAAATGTCTGCTCTGTTAAGCACTTTGTGATGTTATGTCTGTGAAAAGCGCTCTATAAATAAAATTCATTCATTCATTCATTCATATTTGACTCCATGTACACGTATGTTAGCATAGATATGAAGCAAACTGCAAACGGCTTTTTATCGGCAGAAAGGGGCAACTATCCATATCAAAGCTAATTGTTTATTAATTCTTGCTTCATTGCTATCTTCGATGACAGAATTGCATATTTTTGTACGTAAAAGTGAAATTTAGAACAAAGGCTCGGTTTCTCACCTGAAAGACTTTAGGGGCGGAGACGAGGAAGCCGAGGGCAGACGACAAGCTGGCTGCAAAGACACCGGCGGTGATGAGGTAGGACAAACCTGAAACTTGCCCCAGTACCTGGTTGGAATAGGATTAACATCATCATATTCTATATAACTATTTGTGAACAGAGATTGAAAACTGGCTTATTTTACAAAGCCAGTCTCAAACCAGAGGTTTTGATTTAAAAAAAGTTTAAATTATATTTTGATTCTGTGAACTTGTTACCTTTGTATTGTTGGCCAGACCATATTCACAAGACTGCGACTGGATGCACTTTGTGAAGTTCCAGCCCAGGTTACATCCCAGACCCACGCAGCCGTCGCTGATGTTTCCAGGCAGAAAGTCACTCATGTTCCCGGAGGCGTCCCGCAACACACATGACCCTGGAGGAGGATGAAGATGTAAACATCATAGTCCTGATGCAATGTTGACGGAGAACTTGAAACCTTTTTTGTTTTGTTTCTGGAAACTTTGACACCTAAGAGGAGTTGGCTGCCAAAAAAAGGAAAAAGATAAAGCCCTCTTTTCACAACTCCAGTGATAACTTATAGCTCTTTCACATCTTGGATGATTCTTTGTAGACTAAACACCAACTGGACTTTATATTGGCACCATTATGAGTTAAGAAAAGAAAGCTGACCTCTGCATTTGACCCATCCCAGCATATTAGGAGCAGTGGGCTGAAGCGCCTGGGCAGCGATTACGGGTTATGTGTCTTGCTCAAGGACACTTCGGCACAGGACACATATAGCAGCCAGGGATCAAACCACCAACCTACCAGACGCCCCCCTCTACCCCATGAGCCACGGCCGCCTGCCCTTAATACGAGTGTTAAACCCTCAGGCCCCATGCCTTCTGTCTCTCCTCCCAAACTACCGAGCACCTCAGATAATCCCCACCAGTTCAGACAATTAAATCAAACCAAATTAGAAGCAAAGCAATTCAAAATTAATTTTATGTTGAATGAGTAGCTTACCGACAGTTACAGGGATAATGATATAGCTGATTGTAGTCCAGAAAATGGCCATGAGGGTGCCTTTGGGGATGGCAGTAGCAGGGTCCTGCAAACGGAAATCGTAAAACAGGTCAATATTTTGTTGGTGTCTGTAAAAAAAAACGATCTGCATTCTTTCTCTTCATACTTTGAGGTCTCCAGAGATGTTGGCCCCAGACAGGATGCCGATGGCGGACGGGAAGAAAATGGCAAACATCTGGAAAAAGTCGTCCTCAGGTCTTCTCCAGTCTGGCATCAGGTTCGATATGAGGATATCACCTGGTGACAAGCAGAAATAAAAACACTCTACTGATCTCTGATAAACTTAAAGATATACACTTTAAAACTTAGGATGACATGATGTATTAAAAGGCAGTGTGTCCCAAGAAGCCTGAACATACTACGGTAGCCAAAGATGCCCTGGGCTTGTTTCTCTTGAGTGGCGGGTAAGAATGTGCCCACCAAGAAGTTGGCAAACGAAACCAAGATAACTATAAAGAACAAAATCTGGGCCTGAGGAGACGGAGACAAATGAGAGAGAAGGAGAGAAAAAAAGCAAAAACATATGAGTAAAAGGTAGTCAGCGAATAAATCGAGATGCATCAGGATGTGCTCACCTTGGACTCCCATTCCATTCCAGCCAATGAAACGAGCAGAAGAACAGTCACCGTGATCACGCCCACAATGCGCACGTCATTGATCGAATCGACCATGACAACACCAAACTCCTACATTCAAACAACCAGATCATTCACATAAACACAAGAAACCAAACATGAAATATAGATTTAAGTTCGGGTAAACCTTGTGGGGATCATGCTCATATTACAATACTCATCTATTAATTCCAGGTTGTCAAATGATCCTATACATGGTGGCCAAACTACGACTAATGGTCCAACTGCAACAGCATAGTATTTCCAATAAATTGTACTGTATTCACACTGCACCTCTTAGATTAAACACTAGATGTCGCTGCAATTTTGAACATCTAACTTGACCTGATTACCATTCGATGAAAACGTTTACCTTAGTTGATCAGGTAAACATGGCAGAAAAGAAAAAAAAATGGAAGATGGGGAGTAAGAAAGCTATGTTTCTAGCATAGAGAGCTAAAATGGTAAATTGAAAACATAAGAAAGGTGTCATGTTTGTGTCATGGGATTCTTGCCTTGTTAAATATCTGAACCCTCAAGGGTAGCGTAAATTGAACTATCACGCATCAATTTTTTCGAGCCATAATTACCTGCATTAAATCACGGACCACCTCTGCAAAGCCAACGGCGTTGAGTGCACAGGCCAGGGCGTTGGCGAAGGAGAACACAACCCCAATTGGACCTCCAATTTCAGGGCCCAGAGAGCGGGAGATCATGAAATACGCCCCACCTGAAAATGATGTTACACAGAGACAAGGTTTTCAGATTATTGTATATCAGTAGTTTTAATGTGGCAGGAAAAAATACTAATCAATAATTTATTGTTATAAATTTACATATTCATTTTGTTCCTTTGTATTCAATCAGTTTTAGTTCAAATACAAGTTTCCAATTTTTGAAGGTCCAATTAATTCTTTTTAATTGAGAAAAATAGAAGTGCATCACACATTTAACACATGAACCAATGTTCATACACTGGATACAACCAACACATTACTGCAAGCATCGTCATGGCGGATGTTTTCAAGCCTTAGCACTCTTCAAGTGCACGACTTTGCCCGGACTTTCAGACGCAGCAAGTGACTGACCTGAGGTCACCCTCCCATTGGTGGCGATGGCAGAGATGGAGAGGGCAGTTACTGAGGTCACCATCACAGACATCAGGACAATGAGCCAGGTCAACACTGAGATGAGACAAATGAAGTTATTCATCATTACCATCAGGTTTGAGGTTTCATGGCATGTTTCTCCATCTTTGCCAAAGAAAGGCCGGTTACTGCTACTTTTTTGCCTCTGCATGACCAGATGGATGTACTTTACATGCATGCACCTCCTCAACTATAGAAGCTTTAGATATTTTATGACATGGAATTGCCATAAAACAGTATGTAAGTAGGCCGGTAGACCCGTTCAGTGTCTGTTGGTTGTAGTGTTTTGTAAGGTGGAAAAAAGGTACTTTAATTAAGTAATGTGAAAGAGGTCGTGAATCATTTATAGTCATCACTGACCACAGAAATAAACACTTCAGGGTTTTTTTTACCTGAGATGAAACTCTACCAGCAATGTGCACACACTATTCTCATGCAACATAATGCGTAAACCAACTAAAGTCATATAAGTTACAACCAGAGAACAGAGGAGTGAAAGGGACTATGGCGGGATGAATGAACTCACAAATGCCGGCCTGAGATGTGATCCACGAGAGGCGGAGAAACAGGATGACTCCCCAAATATTCAGCATGCAACGAACCTGTGACGAAAGTACGATAAAAACAGCTGAGTAAAATATTTGTTAAGATATGTCAAGTGTTATGTAGCCTACATTCAAATACAAAGTTTGCTCACCATGACTCCAGTCACCCAGCCAAATCTAACAGGACCTTTCCCCTTAGCTGGTGATTCTTCATTGCCTCCGTCTGGAGCACTGCCAACTCCTGAGTCTGTATTGGGGACCTCGATATCCGCCTCCGACTCCTGAGAGAAATACATTTCATACAGTGAAAAACATTTTTAAATAGCCTGATGATAATGGTGGTGTGAGTGGAAATGTATTCACAGCAATGGTCTGCTAAGTTAGATGATGCAAGTTGCCTGTGAGCTGGAAAACTTACCTGAAAAGACCTGCGGAGAACCTCAAGAGATGGACGGCTCCTTGACTGGCGGTTTGGCAGTGTGCTAGCATAATGCTCCAGCTGTGGCACCAGGTCTATCGTGCTGTAGACGGAAGATCGCCGCAGCTCCATCCTGGAGCCCTGCTGCTCTGATGCACTGTTGGATAAGAGGCGTTGTTTAATATATATAAAACAAAAATATTGCAGTAGATGTTGAAGGTAATTTGTAATTGTCATGAGCTGCAGTCCCTTTAATGGCCACTAGACGCTGCTAGATGCTGAGAAAGTATTGTGATGTGACAGAAAAAGCTTTGCAGGCATAGAAATACTATCTTTATGATTTTTGGGAAGTGAAAATGGACACGGCAGTAAACATCACAAACCTTGAATCCGTGTCCGAGACAACAATGGTTGGAGGAAGTTGGAGGTTACCATCTCTAACTTCACCGGGGGCCAACCCATCACGTTTGGATGTGAACTGCCCCATCGGCACGTCTCACTGATTCCTGTGAGACAGAATGGGTAAAAAGGGCTGACGATATAACGAGCAAATTATTCGTTATTTTAAATAAAAACACATTCATACTCCCAACGTGTCAAATACCGCTGCATGGTCAGTGACCCTGAGCTTTAAACTATTACCCTCGAGGTAGCCTTCAACAATTTTCGATGTGTCATGGATGGCGTGTCGGTTTCCACTCGTTACATGCAGTGTCTTTTCAAAATAAACTTCCGTGTGCAGGAAAAGTGTCGGTTTTGTAGGTTAACTTTGTCTTTAGGTTTGTTTTTGCAAAAAAAACCGACTTGGTCAGTTTGTTATGTAGCTGGAAGGACACTAACAGCGGTCTGCAGGGTGAAAGTCCTGCGTTTGTATTTTGGTTGATTTTCAAACTTGTAGTCTTCAGTCTCAAACGACACTGACTCGAGTGACATCAGTTGAGGCAATTTGTCATACTTTGCGCAGGAGCAACAAAGGGCTTTATCGAATTATTTTCATGTGTGCAGCAAGAACTGTAAAAAGACTGACGTGTAAATTGGTGACCAGCGCAGCTTTAAATACATCTAGTCTCCACTGTAACCCCGTTGGTCTACTTAAGCTCGTGCATGTTTTATTTCACTGATGCTGATTCATACTGTTCAATGAACTCTTTCTCGTTTGACTAATTACTGATGAAGTGCACGTCTTGAATGCGCGGCAGTGGGTGTCCTCTGTTCTACTGAGCTCATCTATGAGGCGCCTGCATCAGGAATGGAACATGTGCAAGTCTTTAATAATCTGCCAGACAAATGTCCCTGTACGCATTTCTTTCAAGTACGACAAAGATACATTGTTATAGATTGTTGCAAATATAAAAGACGTAATATATTTATCATAATATTGTAATAACCTATAAATGAATGATATAAGTCGGCGTCTGGTTTTATTTTGATCTAAATAAATGAAGTGGAAAAAAAGTAGTAAACTCACAGTAATAACCTAAAGTGTATCAAATCATAATACAAATTTAAATATGATTAAGCCTTTAAATGATACTGACATCTGAAAACAGTTAATTAGTATGCTATTTAGAAGAAAACAAGTTTACAGTACTCACCAGGTTTTTTCTATTCCAGATGAATACGCTGTTGTCAATGGATGAAATATGTTCCTTTGATTTCACACTGCGACTCTTTACATTTATACCTTCACGGAGGGGACATCCCCTCCCATCTTACCTCACCTTCCTCCCTTCCCTTCCCCTCACACACACACACCTCTTCATTATTTACACTAAAAGAAATGGAAGATAATATCACAAAAGGTAATTTTGTTTTATTCTGATGTCTTAGTTCATGCCAGAAATGCTGTTACTTGAAATAAAGCATGACTCAACTTACAATGAAGATAACATATTTTCAATTTGAAATAAACCTTCAAACTAATTGGTTCACACACTCATCTTTACATTATTTTTCAATGTCTGTCATCAATATTATTAAAAAAAAAATGAAAAAATTCTGAATTGTATTTTATTACTATTTGTTCCAGATAAATGTTTTTGAATAATTTTTAAAAATAATTACAAGAACTTCAAAAACAGTTATCCCATTTTTAATTTTTTTAATACAACACTAATCCTGAATGATGCGATGAGGCAACAGCTGGGCGGAAGAGTTTGTTGCATGACTCAAGCTACGTTTTCTCAAAATGATTGACTAGTCATGTGTACATGTCAATATGGAAACTCCGGGTCCTCCGCTGAAGATGCGGAAGAAGTATAAAGTGTGATAACAGTACTCTGCTCCATTTCTTACCTTCAACTCTTCAGTGTGGACTTAAACAGTTGTTCTGAAAAGACAGTTTCGTTATAGTCAAATGTCTCTCGAAAGACATTCTCAAGATGTCAATCAATATCTATTCAAAAACTAGATAATAATTGTCTAATTTCAAACAATGTGTGTAAACAACAGATAGTGAGGTACAATAAAATACCTAACATCTACACGCATGTAAACTCATGTAAACATACTGTTTTTATGCTTTAAAAAATGTGTACAACAGTAGCAGTGCTTGGGTTGTTGTTGATGTTGACACTTCAAAATCAATAAAGTATAAATATTCTGCCATACAATTTGAAAAACAGAAGTATCAGGAGTAATCCCATGAATCGGCATTAAAAAAGACAATGTCATGTCAACCTGTTTAGCTTTGTTATAAGAAAAACAGACTTCTAGACTCCATACTGAGTTCCTTATTTAAGGTAAGAAACTTCTTGCAGTGTATGTCACATTACCCAGCTATTATTAAACCTGCACTCTACGTGTTCACAATGCCATTGTGCCTTGGTCAAAGTCACTTGTTACACCCACACGGGAAGAGGAATCACTAAAGTAGGCGTCTAGGCGGAGGTCTTGGGATATGAATCAGTCGTAAAAAGTGAAGACTCTACTTAACATAATTACTGTGTGATGCTCGCGTCATTATTGGCAAAATCGGATAGAACTCTATATATATTTACCTCTATGAGACACCCAGAGTCGTGCAACAGAGGGATGTTTGTGTATGGAAACATTCTCTTGCAGCATTGCCAAAGAAAGGCGACTGACTCGCTCGTGACCTCCGTGAACTTGGAAGCTTCCGTCATAATGACTCCGTTTGCAGTTCACTTTGTAGGTGAGGTCACATTAAGAGAGCATCACAAGGGCGATGTATAAGGGTCTGATGACAAAATAAATAGGTGGAATGAGTGTGCATGTGAACTTTCCAAGAATGCAGCGATCACACGGTCCCTCCCTTGGCTCTCCCTTTTTAGCACTCTGACAGCAAACGAGCTGTCGCCTGCATCGTGGCGAGCGGGTGGACCAGGTCTCAGTGGGTACAGCGACACTTTACGGAAACCGAAAAGGACGAGGGATGAGAAGGGGTAGAGATGGAGAAAGTAAAACCAGATGTGGATGATGTTGGGGCGAAAAGGAACCCCACGAGCTCTCCACCAAAACCAAAAACATGATGCAGCAGATTCCAAATCAATCAAGCAGACACTAAAGCATGTCGCCGTCTTCTCAATCCCCCTTAAACCCTCAACGAGGAGCTAGATCTCTTCTCTTGCATCCTTGTTCTGGGACCCTCGCACTGGATAAGGATAAACTTATCAATAGATGTCATGTGTATGGAATGAACATAATAAAAATTACAACATGGTCCATCCCTGGGACCGAAATGACACACATGAGAGCAGTAAAAGCATTAATAACGGCAGAAGAAAAAACAGAAAAATGACTTAAACCAGCAGCAGTGGGTACAATAGAAAGATAAGAATAGTAGCAGTGGGTGTCGGGCACAAACATGGTCCAGTTAGAACCACGATCCATGGAAACCTGCGAGGCGAGAAAGCATAACGACTCCGGGGAAGAAACGAGAGGCTAAATGTAAGAGGGAGGTGTCACATGGGCATCAGTGACAGATGATAATAATGGCGGAAACAGGTGCCTTGTGGAGACGTCTTCTTACTTTAAAGTGGGGAACTTTGAGCTGGATGTGAAATGGTTTCAATTGAATTCTGATGCCTTTATATGACCTATATAAGTAAATGTTTCTTTTATTTTTGTTCTCTTGACCTATATCGACTTATTTGTTAACTTTATACTTCATTAATATAGTTAGTTTAATATTGTGTGTGAATGTTTGTTTTTTTTGTTTAAAGATATGGGAAGCCGGTATCTGCTTTAACCAAAAGTTCATATTAGATCATCTCCAATGGAACTTTTGTTACAGGTGAACAGTTGATATTGTTGGTGCAGCATTCCTGCCACTTCCTCTGCATAGGATTTGAACACACCACTTTTGTTCCATCTAGTGATGCAAAGAAGATTAATCCGCTCATTTTAATTTTTTCATTTAAGTCAGAAAATAGTGAAAAATGTCATAATCACAGGTAACAAGGTAATATCCTCCCATAGCTAATCGAAAAACCTCAAGATATTCAGTTTACATTCAACTTAAATGTTCAAAAAAAAGCAAATATTAACATTTGGGAAACTAGATCCAGATCCTTTGTTCCAAAAAGCAACTGTCAAGATTATTGCCTAATCAATTAATCGACCGACATGTCAGCTTTACTCTTCACATGCACAGAAAACTGTAGTTAAAAGGCTCAGTTTTAACAGGGTGAACGACAGCATCTTTTCAATGACAGGGAAAACTGTGAAGATGTGAAATGATGAGAACACTGCAGGAGATCTAGTTTCCCATGGACCCAACAAGCTGAGGGGGCAGGTTTGACTCACCCACAGCTGCAGGGTTAGATCTGTATTCTGGAAGCGACACGTCCTCCTGAAAAGCTGCTTCTGCTCAGACCTTCTTTTACTTTTTAATTTTTTTAATTGAGGCAGTTCAGGTTTTGTTTAACGGATAAAGAAGGTTTTAAAGTTCTAAATTTGCAAATTGTCACACAGTCCAAAAAAAGAAAACCCCTTCAGGGGCGTCTCGGTGTGACACAGCTCATCTCCTCATGCTGATCCTGGAACCTCCAGGTGTTTTCCATCAGTCACTAATTCTGTGTGGCGTCAGTGATACGCACCTCCACACACTCCTACCTACCAAACTAAAAGACTTTTTATTTGATAACGATGAACTGAGAATTCGTCCCATATCCAACAACTGGCCATCCAGCACGATTATGCAACACTCGGCTTGATGTTTTGAAAGTACACAGTTCAAAAACTTGACTTTAGGGGGAGCTGTTGGGCACTATAACAAAGTCAGAGATGAATCAAACAACAGTCACCATCAGTGTCAGACTCCTCACTATCCACACATTTTCGTCCCACGCTGCTCTCAGTCTGTGTCGATTTGTCTCTGTATGTCTGGGAGCGACTACCTGACTTGCTGGGACGAAGGGACTACTTTTCTGCTGAGCGTCTGGACCGTGAGGTCTTTGTTGGTAACTGACAACGACCAACATCAGGTTCAACACTAAAGGATTCATCAGGTTAAGTGGTCATCCATCCCCGTCCCTGCCTCATCAGTCACCAGGGGAAATTGTACTTGATGGGCAGTTATATGTGCCGGGAGGGTCTTTAGCAAACACAGCAAGGGATACAAAGTGGGCGCATCGCTGTGGGAGCTTTATGCCATCCATACACAGATCTGGCAGCTTGTTCCTTGCCACTTGCTGAAGTATTTTATAATTTAATAAGCACTGGTTGATTCTTTCGTCTGGCTCAATAAATCCCAAGGAGCTGTCATTTATACAAACTAAAATAATGAATGAGATGTTGTTGAAGGAACTGTAATACACAGCTAGAGGCTTCAGGGAAACCAGGGTTGGCACATCGGAGACACTGAGTCTGAGAAGGGGAGTCTGAGACAAGTCTGTGCAGTTTCGAGCTTGAGTCAAAGCACATCAAGGTAGGCTTGCACGTCATGGGGGGGGGTACTCATCGGCCTGAAAACAGTCATATGATGTGTTTTGTGGGTCTGCAGGAACGTCTTGAGTCTGAGCTTATCATGATGCCACCGGAAACCCTGCGATACAAACTAGGGGCTTTTGAGATTGACAGACGTGGGCAGGAAGGATGTAGGGTCGGATGCAATTGGTTGCACCTTGGGAAATGTAGGACATGTATGAACTGACGCTTGTGTAAATTCCAAGAACGCGAAATCAATTTGTACTCTTCTGACTCTCCAACACTTCAGTTTAACCACTTCAATCCAAAATGATGCTCAACGACGTCACACAAGCCACAACGAGTACTCTGCTTTTCGCAACACTTTTGTCCTATTTATCTTCCTGTCATCAGTGACATAAGTCGACTACAGTTAGAACTGAGCGTGTGTGTGTGCGTGTGTGTGTGTGTGTGTGTGTAGGTGTGTGTGCGTGTGTGTGTGTGTGTGTGTGTGTGTGTGTGTGTGTGTGTGTGCGTGTGTGTGTGTGTGTGTGTGTGCGCGTGTGTGTGTAGGTGTGTGTGTGCGTGTGTGTGTGTGTGTGTAGGTGTGTAGGTGTGTGTGTGTGTGTGTGTGTGTGCGTGTGTGTGTGTGTGTGTGTGTGTGTGTGTGCGCGTGTGTGTGTGTGTGTGTGTGTGTGCGTGTGTGTGTGTGTGTGTGTGTGTGTGTATGTGTGTGGTGTGTGTGTGTGTGTGTGTAGATGTGTTGGACAGGCGAATGTTAAGATAATAACAGGTGCAATTAAAGTCTAATTATGTATTCTTTCTATTCATTAAAGACCTTCTCTTCTGGTTGCTCTTTGCCTCTTTATCTTATTGCATTTTATTTTGTATTATAAACAAAGACATCACTCTAAAGCCATTAGCTTAATTGCTTCACAGGTTTACAATCTTTTACCATTTATTTCATCTCCAAGTCTTCCGTTTCTGAGTAATAACTCCAAGTCTTAAAAGAGGAATAACACAAAGCGGTGATATTTGAACTGCAATAGTGCATTTGATCTCCCAAATCATGTAAAGTTATCAATTCAGCACTGAGACATATAGCTAGAAACATAAATATTAAACAGGAAATGAGGCAAATGACATCTGAGTTATCTTAATGTTGATCACTGATCGAATCATTGCTGATGTTTGAGAAACTATTAAATAATTTATCTATTTGACCTAGAAGTCTTTCCTGATCAGCTGCTTCTTCCTTCATGGTTGTACTTAGTCTTTTGTTTTTCCTTCAGACACAAACTAATTAGAAAATCCAATGAATCATTACAACAGATTACTTTTGTTCAACATCACCTCATAAAAATGTTGTTTTCTGTCATTTCACATTGTACGTACAACTATGCCAACAACTCTTCAGCTCCATATCAAACTCTTCTATTCTGCTGGGATAGAGGGTCATTTAGGCCTTCAAAAAAACAGGATTAATTCCCAACAGGAGGCTCTCATGGTATTCAAACAGGTCCACCATGTGGCAGAGTACGTAAAATGAAGTAACAAAAGACTAAATCAAGATCCTTAAACCACATCTCGTGGGTTTCCTCAGCAGACGGATTGGGTGTATTCATTGTTATCATGTGACCACAGGATGAAATTTAAATGAAGTAGTTGTATATGTGGTGGGGATGCTGAACCCTCCGTCTGGCAGAAAGCATCAAAGACACCACACAGTCTAAAGTGTCTTGTTGCTATACTGCTATCGGCATGGTCAGGTGTCCTGTAAAATCTAGACGTTTTCAGTGCCCTTACCCAAGGCAATGACCTGGGAGTGGATGTGTGGATGTGTGGCAGTGTGTACAAAAGAACAGAACTCAAACACAAACCAAATGAAGCAGCGTTTAAGGGCAGACACACCGGCTCAGGTGTGGCTCATACTGCTGATGACCCTCCTATCAGACTACATGCACAGCAACACCTCACGTACGGGAGGTGGAGGGTCGTCATAAACGTCAAGAATGAACCTTCGAGTTTGAGATTCCTCAAGGTCCTGTTTGAGGAGAGTGTGTGGTTGTGCAACATTCTTATTTAACATTTCTAACAGCAACAAACCTCTTGGTTGCTACAGCTGAGACGGAGCCGCCAGCATTTCGTCATCATCCTGTACTTGGATGTTGTCATGCTCGGATCTCTTGTTGTGACCTGCCAGCTTTAAATATGAATCGTGTTTTGCTTTAAATATGAATCGTGTTTTCTGTCAATTTTGCTGTGATTCTTAAAGCTGTTGAGACCAACTGTGAACCACGTGAAAGCTGAAAGCAACTTGACAGTTTAAAGTCAGGAGTTGTGAAATCGTGGTCAGAGATGATGCAGGTATAAGAGCGAAGGGAAGGATGTGTTGGTGAAATGTTTCATATGCAATGATCTGTTCATGAGGCTGAACATTGCGGAAGTGAAAAGGACAATTCGTTTTGCAAGCCGTGTACATCATGTACTCGTTTTGACCTCTTGTGCAAAATACGCTGCAGCAGAAATTCAATATTTAGAAAGCTTTATTAAATTAACAAACGTTCTTTTGTTTTTGAAATGTAAAAACACGTCCAGAATCTATTTGATAATTTACATATCCAAATATAGGTTATTATTATGTAATTAAGTAGCATGATTTTTAATGCAAAAGAGACATAAAATATACAAACAGATGATTGGTACACTGCTTTGAATAGAAAAACAAGCAAACACAAGTAAGAATGTTTTCTGGGTGACGGTTTTACTTGAACAGTCCTTTCTTCTACAAAGCCATGCTAGCTCTGTGAGGCTATACACTGAGGAATAGTGGTGCTTTGAGCTAAATCAATCCGATAGTTGCCGATGCATTTCACTCAAAAACCACAAATGGCAACCTCGTGGTCTGGATCACTGAAGCCTTTGGGATTCATCCTCTGGGGAACATGAATGCGTATACAAAATAAGTGCCAGATCTATTTAATAGATGTTTTATTTATTTTATATGTCATTGGATAAGTGAAAACTTTGACCCTCTGGTGGTAAAGTCATTCTGATTCATCCTCCGGGGACCATGAGTCTGTGTCTAATCATTTAATTAAGAAAAGTAGTCCGGGGAAGACAGCGTGGGTTTGGAGCTGAAGCGCTACTCTTTCTGCTGAACACTGGTCAGAGTCTTGAGTTCAGGCTCGTCGCCCTCTTTGCCCGCCACACTGCTGCTCCGGTTCTTGCTCTTGCCTTTGAATGGCCTCCCCAGTTTGGTCGACAGCGTGTTCAGGACGGAGCTCTCGTCCGCCGCGGAGCCGCTGCGGCTGCTGCGGGTGAAGATGGACGTGCTCCGGCTCTCCGAGTTGGTGGCCTCGAACAGCTTGCCCATGAAGCTGAGGCCGGCCTGGCGGATGTGGGAGCTGCCGGCGAACACGTAGAGAATGGGGTTGACAGCGCTGCTGAAGTACGCAAAGGCCGTGACGTTGGGACGGGCTTTAAGGGCCGCAGCGATCACCGACTGGCTGCCCTGCAACAGACCCACCACCTGGAGGATGGAGAGGGAGGTTAGAAGAAGGGAGGAAACAGCAAAGCTCAAAGAAATAAAGGTCCCACCAAACGTTATTGTAGCATTTCACCTAAAAAACACCACATTATCTGAATAGTTGCACATGTTTGGCATCTAATCAATCCTTTTTTATCACCTCTATGATGTTGACGATGTGATAGGGCAGCCAGAATACTGCGAAGGCAGAGATGATGAGCAGGATGAGGCGGCTGCCTTGCCCTCTGCGCTGGAACTTGGCGCTTTGCAGACGGCAGATGACGGAGGAGTAGCAGGTGTTGATGAGGGAGAAAGGCACCAGGCAGCCCATGATGGTCTCGAAGAGGTACTGGAAGACCCGGTGGCCCACGCTGTCCCAGTGGTACGGCATACAATACGTGAGGTTGTTTGGCTTTCTCAGATTACTTCAGTGGAGGAGGAAGAAACACACAAATAGAAAGTGAATGTGACAGTCGATGTACTGAGTTCAGTCGGATCTATGACAAAATATGATTATTAGTGGGTTTGTTAGCCCAAACTTATAGCAGAGCTATCAGTATTTTTCTGAGCATTTACTAAAATCCAGGACAATGGAGAGACAAAGCTTCCAAATTACTCGAACAATCAATTTTTAAGCTGTGTGTATGGAAGTTTGTCAGTGACAAAACTAGCAGTGTAATCTTGTTCGACCACACCTACATCACTTTGCTCACTCAGCTTTCGCATTTGTGTCGAAGAGCTTAGCAATGAAGAGGGTAAACTCACAACAGACAGATATGGGCATGTTCTACTGAAGCCTGTTGTCCCAAAGTGTTGGCGAGTCTTCACATTTGCAAGAGCCCTACCGAATAGTGTTGTTGTTCATAAACTTCCATTTTCAGGCTGTTTGTCTGCTAAACGGCATCACACCGTTTTTTTCTGATGCCTCCTGTTGTTGCCCTGTCGTCCTTTTCAGCTGTAACACTGCAAATATCTTATCTTATCGTCTATGATCCATAAAGATCTGAATTGTCGGTAAATATCTCCAAAGGACACCTAAGTTAACACTAAAAATGAATGACAGCTTTAACACAAAATGAAGAGAGGCAATCATTTGTAAAAGTTTTTTTTTTGACAGACACACAGATGTCAATTCACTTTACTTGACTTCAGTTCCCCTCTCCTTTGCAGCAGCCATGAAAACCTCAACATAACAGACCCAGAAAGGACTTCTTCGCCTCACCTGCGGTAGAACGGCATCGGCAGTGACAGGAGGAACGCCAGCACCCAGACCACCAGCAGCAGAACCAGCAGGGAGCGCTTGGTTCTCATTCTCTGCGACAGGAAGGGCTTCGTCACGGCCAGCCAGCGGTCCATGCTCATCAGGCAGATCAGGTAGATGGACACGTACATGTTCACACTTGACAGGTAATGCACCAGCTTGCACGCTGCCGAGCCAAACTCCCAGCCGCGGCCTCCGGCCAGGTAGCGCAGGAACAGAGGGGCGCTGAGCAGCACGGAGGCGTCCGCCAGAGCCAGATTCAGCACCAACAAGCAGGTCACCGAGCGCTTCTTCACCCGGCAGAACACCGACCACGCCACAAACAGGTTCCCGGGGAAGCCCAGCACAAACGCCAGGGTCAGGATGGCGATGCCGACCTGGGCGCCGACCTGGGCGCCGACGGACAGAGAAGGGGAGGCCGGCGGGGCGGAGATGGTGATATTGGATGCCATCAGGAAAGCCTCTGAAGAAATGTGAGTTTGGCTTCGAGAACTGTGAAACTGACAACCTTTCAACGGACGAAAAGAGGCAGGAAACAGGATATGTTGAATTAAGGCGCTTGAGGTGTGAATCTGTGTCAATGCTGCGAAATATTGCACAATACATTTTGTCATCTGTGTGACAGCATCTCAAAACAAGATGTTTCTGGATTGTGGGTGGAAAGCGGTAATCATCATAAGAGAGGTCAAAGGCCATGAGCTGCCTCTTCGCAGATATTAGGGTTTTATTAAGTGTGCTGAAAGACATTATATTAAATTTATTCCATGTTGTGCTTTTGTTTTGCCATTTTTAGCTCCAATAAATCCAAGAAAAAAGGGAAAGCTGGTGCATTTTCTTTCTTTATTTTTTAAGGTCTCATCAGAACTTGCTGAAATGCTCAAATTAAAAACATCCCATGTTTCTTAAAGCCAGCCAGCACCTCGTTACATCCAAATAAACCGGAGAATGCTTCGATCTCGTTGTACGAAGGAGCACAACATATGTTGAATAAATCTGGTCAGTTATTCAAACTTATGTAATAGTTCTGTTTCACACAATGACTAAGAAGTGGAAAAGACTGAAGAGCACACACACAAGTGCAAACTTTTTAAACACCTTTATCAAACTCATCTAATCTCTAAACACACATTCCACAATAAGCTGCAGTCGTTGTGTTACAAAATGAAATATAATTAATGGTTTTTCATTTTTACATTTGATAAAAATTCAGGAATCCAACTGCTGAAATGTAAATGTTTTTGTCAAACGCTGTGATCTCCAGATGAAACTCTGGAAATTATACAAGTTTTGCTTTTCTAATAAATTGAATTTACATACTGACCTTCAACTGCTGATCTCTTTTTTTTTTAAGGCGACAACAGTAACTCCACTCCGAAAAGGTTACTGTCCATCTATTTTACAGCTTGCCTGATCTACTGTCGACTCCCGGGCGTCCCGCTTTGCTTTGAGGACTGGGTGTGGAGATTAATACAAAAAAAAGTACACGTCTTGAGTAAGAGGGTTCATGTTAGGGGAAACCCATGACCACAGGAAGCCAGCTGTAGCTCACTTGGTTGCGACGTCGCCGTTGTTCCTCCTACACATTTTATTGTATCATTGCAGATCAGTGCACTGAATACTGATATTTTATGGACAGAAATGTTGACACTGCACCAAAATACAGCTTATTGGCAGAGACATTTAGTATCGCATCAAGGAAGAGAACATTGTGGATATGATAGAGAGCCACACAGTGTTGTGAAACTGATGGTATCATTTTTGGGAAGAGCACAGGAGAGCGTATGAATAAGTGAGGGGGGGGGGGGGGTATTCTTGTGAACTGTAAGGATCTTGTTGATACACGAATGTTGAATCTTATCTCTGTCTGCCATATTTGCAGCGTATTCCTCTTTCCACATGACAAGAATTGCATAACAATGTCTGAGAAAACAAAAAGAAGCTTCACTTCATTTTGTATATTTCCATATTTCATCTTTTTACTGAGCATGCTCACAGTAAGATATCAAAACATGCCAGTTTAGGGTCTTCTCTTCCAAGCTGCACTCATCAATATTTTCATATCGACGATAAATGAAATGACTGCGCGTGTTGTGCAAGGAGTCCCTCATCGTGACAAACCACTCTGCAGTTCCCATCAGCTCTACGCAGAGCTGAAAGGAGAGTGAATATTGGACGTACATTCATCAGGTGGCCACACACGACTCCAAATGAATGCAAATAATGCTCTGTGTTTGTCACCAACACGTTCACCGTATCAGCTTTATATGGCCATGGTATGGCGTAGTTGTTTTTACAGCTTGATCCACTGCCCTCGTGTGGCCAAACACGTGATTCATGCAGCTTTTAAAACAGACCAACAGATGTGAGAGAGAAGCAAAGCAAATATATCAGTGCGCTCTCAATTTGTGCTCGTCACTGAGGTATAGCAATTTTCACTTTTCATCTCGGTGCTTTAGTCAGACAAATTAAACATTGCATTCACAAAATGGCAGACAAATCTTGCAAAAAAAGATTCATAAGGCACCGCCTGGGTCCTGGATAATACTCCACAGTTCTTCCGTATGAAATAGTTCAGAGCGGAGCAAGGCTCATATCTCATAAACAGTTGTGTTTTAAACACCAAGTCAAATTAATAATGACAATTTAGGATGCATCAGGCTGCCAGCTGTTCCAGGATCAGTATGTCCAGTGACATCCCTTTCAAAGTTCGTGTCATTCGGAAGAAGGATTTACGTTTTCTTGATTGGCGGGAACCAGCCATGCACGTTGAGCCCAGATGAAGGTTTTGCAACTGGACGGCGATTTAAAGGCCTCAGTGGCTTAATTTGACCCCCCAGAGGGAACAACACCAGCTTCCAGCCTGCAGAATCTCGTGTCCTCTATTTACCATTCTTCACTGGTTTGGAATTAGAGTTCGAGTTGGCAACAGAGTCTCGATCTTTGTCCTTTAGCATGACGGCATCTGCGTCTTTGTCTTTGTCGCGGCTGTTCTGGCTGTGCTGTCGGCTCTTCCTGGTAGCCGAGTCCAGCCCTGTGCCCTCGAACAAGCGAGCCATGAACGCCAGCCCTTCTCGCCGGATGTACGACTTTCCTGCGAAGAAGTAGAGCACTGGGTTGGCACAGCTGCTGATGAAGGCTATGGCCGAGGTGACAGCTCGGCTATGCTGCCATATTTGTTTCAGGCTGCGGGTGGAGAAAGGAGGAGAGCATTAGAGACAAATGACTGACTTTGATTTTCATCAGAATGTAAATAAAAGGGTCATAGACTATATGCATAATGTACTACTTACTTGTAAAAGTAGCAATGCCACAGGGTACAAATATTCTATTATAAGTAGGCCAAGTTAGAGTGGTTCCCACCTGCTCCCAGTATGCTAAGCTAAGCTAATCGCCTCCGGGCCCTTGCTGCAAACATAACGCACACACATCCAAGAGTGGTGTCAATCTTCACGTCTAACGCTCAAAAATGAATACAAAGGTTCCAAAATATTGCATCGCAAGTGATGCATCAAATGGCTCAATTTGAGTCTGAAACAACTCCCAGCTGTACGTAACGCATGATAACACGGATAGTTGGTTTGTGTTTGGTTTTTTAACATAAGCTTTATTAAATAAGAGGCATGCAAGTTGTTGTGTCATCACTTACATGTCTTTTACTGGACTTTTCTCTGGATATAGAGCCCACGTAACCTGAGGACAATCAAAAGAATGATCAGTTAATAACTGTGAAAACGTGATGCTATTAAACCTGGACACACGTTGAATACATTTAAAGACTGAAGAAGGATGTATGACATACTTGCACCATGTTGATGAGGTGGTAGGGCAACCAAAAGAGGCAGAAGGTCAACACGATGGCCAGGATCAGCTTCTCGCTACGAATGCGACGGCGGAACTTGGTCTGTCGGAGCCGGCGTAAGATGCAGATGTAGCTGACTACAATGACCACGTATGGAATCAAAAACCCGATCACAAGCTCCAGCATGTACTGGAGGACCACCTGTGCATGGAAGATAAGATGAGGCAATAAAATGTAACATTCGAACATTCTGCTTTACATTCAATTGCATGCTGGCTGCCAGCTAAACATCCAGAGATGCCAAAGGGATTGAAATCTTTTAATATTGCAAAGCTCAACTCTCTGCTTTAGGAGACAAGATAAGTTGATTTTGGGAGTTTATTACATTTTGTTTGTTTGCTTCAGTTACAAGGGCTTGGATGCTTTTCTCTGTTGCATGTAGAATCAGTTGTATTGAGGTAGAGTCAGAGACAACAGGTAACAGCTTCATATTTTAGCTCAATTTCACGGCATGTCGCGAAACACAATCTATTGGTTTTGTGAATACGCTGTCGTTCAGGACAAAAACTATGCCAATGGATACTAACTTTTGCTCTGTAAAGTAATGTCCCTAAAAAGGGGGTTTTGAAAAATCAATGTGTGTCCCTGTACACGAGACCAATAGATTGCTCGTGAACTGAAGTGAGACTGTGTTGCATATTTGGATGACCCCTTAAAGAGTACTCCAATTTAGCTTTGTACCCCTATAACATTGGTGGTCAGTGACAACAACTCATTCACAGGCTAGAGGTTCCAGTCTTAATGCTAAGCTAACCCAATCATCGCATGGCTCTAGCTTCATATTTTGTGTACAGACATGATATGTATCTTCTCCTTTCACTCTCGGCAAGAAGGAAGAAAAGCGTATTTCCTGATCCTTGAAATGCCACCAGTTTCGGGCGACCGTGTGTCTAACAGCATCTGAAAGCATCCGTTGCACATTTAGAGGATTGTGCAGCCTTGGTTATTGATAATATGAAGATGATCAGGTTTTCCTTCACTTACATCGCTGGGGTGTTCATGGGCCGGTTCACACACGTTAGTCCCATTGTTCCCATTCTTCACATCTCTGAAGATTATAGCAGGAACGGAGGCGACCATCACCACCACCCACAGCACCGCCAGCACACGCAACACCGTCTTGCGGCCGGTGATGATGCTGACCCGCTGCGGCCACAGCACTGCCACCAGCCTGTAGATGCTCATCAGCATGATGAGCTGGATGGACGCGTACATGTTGACCAAACAAAGGTAGAAGAGGATCTTGCACATCACCTTCCCAAACACCCACTTCTTCATGATCAGGTAGACGACAAAGAACGGGGTGAGGCCCATCAGAGAGCCGTCAGCGATAGCCAGGTTGAGGATGAGGAGGGTGGTGACCGAATGCCGTCGGGCACGTGCCAGGACGCTCCAGATGATGAAGAGGTTGCCAGGGAAGCCCAAGAGAAAGACAAGGCTCAGGATGAAGGCGCCCATATTGGTGCCAGCGGTGCTAGTCACAATGTCTGTTGAATTGGCAATCGGGGAGCGAGACGGGTCCATTTTTGTTACCTGTCAAAGAGAGAATATTGGTGAATGTTTTTTCCTGACGACATTTATTTTTACCTTTTAAGTAAAAATACAGAAATTATAACAATATTAGAGATTGTTTTTACTCTTGTTTTCTCGCCGTTAACAGACAATATCAATGCTAACAAAGCAAACCACAAAAGGGTGCTTTAAGAAAAAAAGAATGATCTCTATGTGACAGTGTTTCCAGGGCAGTTTACCAAACAAGTACCGTATTTCGTACTCTGCACTAACATGCCAGACTACAAAAGGTACTTCAACAAATTTGAGAAGCGTCATATTTTGTGACTAATAAAAAGTCTTGCTTCTGAATTCTACACCATGTTTTTTCTGGCACAGGCCTCAATTTGACGAGACAACTATGTATTTCTGACGGAAAGTGTGGGAGTGTGTGGCGCAAGTGTAACAGGTTTTAACAGTGCTTCTTAATTCCTGAACAACGAGACCAGACATGAGCGGAGCATAATACGGAGCATAATAACTACCGTTAATGCAACTTCATCATGTTTGTTTCTCATACAGCTACATGCTGATGAAATGCCATGAAAGCACTAAAAACAGCAATGAACTGATCCTACTAACAAGTATTGTCTGGGTATCCACGGTCTGAAATATCTTATTCATCTGTGAAATAGAGCTCCATTTTTGTCCAAAAACGAATAAAAACACATCAATGAGCCACACAGTTGCACGAGGCGACGTGTTTCTTCAGCGTAAACTCGCACACTGCAGTTTATGTTGAGTGAATACCACTAACACCCTCCTGCTACTTTATATTCTACAACAAATGTGTATCCATCCACGGCTGAAAATAGTCCCCAACAAATGAACTTTTTACTCCTGTTTGAGTGAAGTTTCCTAAAAACTACAATGCCCAGCGGTCTGAGGAAACAGCTATCCCTGTAATAGACTTAAGTGGGCTTTTTGGATGAGTGCAACAGGTTTACATGTTGCTTGTGGTCTTTTTAGAGGATTTGTTAATAACAATAACAGCAATACAAATATCCTCAGTCTGACTCTTTAAGAGATTCATACCAGTACTTTAAAATATGCATGAATAACTGGAAGCCAATAAAAATCTTTAATAAGTGGAGTAATGTGCTCAGCTCAGAAATCTGGGTTAGCGGTCAGCAGTCAATCACTACACATTACACAGTTTGTGCAACAGATAAATTGTATTTATCCCATAGGCTCCAACCAGGAAACCTATGCATGGACTATAGCCATGTTACTGGAAAAAGGGTTTCAGATGACATGTCATCACTTGTTGGGCATATCTTGACTATTAGTTTAAGAGCACACCCTTTAGGCTGACACTCAAACTATGCAGCGTCAGTGTGTGCACACGTTCAATTATTCACACCCACATCTGCTAACCGCACTTCTTTGATATTTCTTTTGAAATTGTGCAGTGATTATGGATTAGTAGAGTAAATCAGTGTGTAGTTGGCTGTAGTGGTGAGTGCACGCCAAGTGACAAACACAGCAGAGATGGAATGATTGCGTCTTGACAACCAGACGATTTGTTGAGTTTTGATACTTCCCCTATAGCCCACATGTGGGTCACATGTTCAGGGGTGGGACCTTAGGTCTCTTCTTTCTTCAGAATTTACAAAAACATTTCCAAATAAAAAAAGTAAGGTTATTATTCATACTTTTACATAATTAGCACTTAATCGGGTGTGTTTTGAGGGTTTTCTTTTGGTTTTTCTTTGGTTTTACAACACACCATTTAAAGTAAAAGTCACTGTGAGGAACTTGTAACTGGTTATGAAACAGTCGCAACTTAATACTGAAGCCTCTATTGTAAGATCTTCACAAGTAAACAAGACCATCAGCATCCACAAAGAAATGTTATTGGTAATGCTTGACATCTGTGCCGGTTTGATTCAGCATGAAAACAGATGCGGTCATGCTGGTTCACTGGGAATTCATGGGCTCGGCGGCACCTCGTACGTCCAGGAGCAGAGCTCCGCCGGTCCCCACTAAGAAAGCCAACACTCGACACCCCGCTGCTTGAAGCCCATGCTATATTGCTGGGCTCGTTTGAGGGGGAAAGGGTGGCACGGGGGAACCAGAAACAGGACTTAGAGGAGCAGACTGTCAGACCCATGTTGCAATAAAATGAGAGGTTGCCAGGGACTCTGATGCTCAGAAACACTTCTACTTTTGTCCACAGGGACCGCGAAAATCAACACAAAATGAAAGTTATATTAATAAATAGGCCACATTTAAGCTTCAGAGAAAAATAAAATACAATACAATTTGATCGTGAAATCCACCTAATAGTTAAATTAGCAAATAATAAAGTGCTGTATCCAAAAATAAAAAAGCAAGCGTGATAATAATACAATTGCCTCAACTCCTCTGTCCAATACAGTAATACTTGTGGTGAGATGAAGATGTGGCCATTTTTTACAGAAAGATTAAAAAATATACATGGACATTGCCAGGAAATCATAAGTAAAAGTTTAGATTTTTCTTGAAATATATAGGATTGTGATGCTGGTTATGAACAGCTATTCATTCATAGTTTTCTTCTTCGAACGCAGATGCACTTGGAATATTTCAAATGAGATACCCTTAGATAAAATCACTTTCTCCAACCTTCAGAGGAAGAGAGAGACAAACAGAAGAAACCACATGACAGTGTTTTCAGAAAGCCGGTCAAACCACACTGACTGTGGCATCAAAGCATCAGCAGCAGCAGCAGCAGCCGGTCATATTACGCAACGGCCCCAAAATGAGAAACTAGCTATAACCAGCTATTTAGTGTCACTGTCGTGTTGAGTCTTTCTGTTGCCGTTCCCCATTCATTCCTTTTGTTTTCTTACAATACAGGCATTCAAAGTTCAAGCTCTTTGCTTCTTTATTATGTGTACAAACAGAGCTCCCTGCCGTGACCACATCACAGACTATAAAGCCTGACTGACTCAAAAGGTGTGTTTGTGTGTATTGTGTGACTCATACAAATGCTTTCTAAAACTCACCTGATTTGCCTAGAAAGAAAACATACATAAATTGTTCATATATTAAATCAAATCACAACTGCCAGCTGAACCTGACAATATCACAAAACCACAGCAACAAACTGCGGAACAAAAACTCCTGTAATCCCTTAGAAAGAAACCAGAAGTTCCTAATTTCTCCTCCAACTGTAGCATTAACTACAGTTGTTGGCATGGGTTTGTTGGCAGTTGCAACCGCAGTGTTGTTGCTGACAGAAACCAACACTGACTCATGAATGAGAGACAGGAAGACAAACTCACCTCAAGTCATCGACTGTAAATCCCAACAGGCGACAACAACGACGTCTGGGAATGAAGTCTGACTGGTGGTAATGTCGAGTTTTCTTCCTTTTCTTTTGAACCTGTCCTCTCCCCGAGTTTCCCTCCAACCTCTCTTTCTCTCTGTTTCTCTCTCTCTCTCTCTCTCTCTGTGATTGATTTGTCATGCTTGCTGCAACATGTAGTGTAGTGAGAGGGGAAGGTGTGTCCCCATTACCTGGCCTGTCTCTGCCCTGGCAGTCTGTCAACAGTTCCACAGGAATTCAACCTGTGTAGCGTCGTCTTAAAGGGTTAGTCCATTTTTCCCTCACGGTATCTCACCCCAAAACACAAATCTATTCCCCCCCCGATTGTATGAAAGCGCTCATTCATATTTTGTAAACTACCCAACACGGCCAAAAGTATATGGGCACCCAGATATTACCACCATATTTACTATTTGTCTTGGTTTGTTCTTATCCTATCGATTGGTTTTATTGTACAGTTTTATCAGGGTTTCAATTTGACCTTAGTTTGTCTTGCTTTTGTTGGGCCTTCTGTCATTACTGTATATTGCCTTGCTTTGGCTGTCAAACCACTTTGTAAACTCTGTTGTAAAAGATGCTACAAAAATAAAGTTATTATTATAAGACCCGAGTTGCTGATGGCGTTCTGGTTCATCCCCAAGGTGTCGGGCGAGGTTGAATTCAGGACTCCGCTCTTTACACCAAGCGTTTCTTTATGGACCTGTGCATGTCACGGTGAGACAGGAAAGGGCATTTTTCACAAAGTTGCAGGCTGAGATATAATTGTATGCTGTAACTTTGACCTTTCCCTTCATTGAAACAAATGGGCCAACAGCCATTTGCCCTTCTGTCGGATGAGCATTACAGTGTTCATGACAAATTAACCTGCGTTTTTTTTAAACTGGAAACCAGAACACCAATGCAGACTTGGGAAAAACTCCACACAGGCCCTCTTAAATGAGTGTTACCTGCATGTAAATAAACCAGGTACAATCTTCAATGTAAGCAATACAATTTATTTTTTAAATCACAAACCATACTCAAAGTATTACAATACAATTAAAGACGCTGTGGAGTCCTTCCGCTTCCTGGGCTCCACCATAAACCAGGACCTCAAGTGGGAGCTTAACATCAGCTCCATCACCAAGAAGGCTCAGCAGAGGATGCACTTCCTGAGGCAGCTGAAGAAGTTCAGCCTGCCAAAGACAATGATGGTGAACTTCTACACAGCCATCGTTGAGTCCATCCTCTGCTCCTCCATCACGGTCTGGTACACTGCAGCCACTGCCAAGGACGAGGGCAGACTGCAGCGCATCGTTCGCTCTGCTGAGAGGGTGATTGTCTACGATCTCCTGTCCCTCTAAGACTTGTTCACTTCCAGGACCCTAAAGCGAGCAAGAAGGATTGTAGCCGACCCCTCTCACCCTGGACATAAACTGTTTGAGTCCAGCCAAATTCCTTGTATGTGTAACGTACTTGGCAATAAACCATTTCTGATTCTGCAGACATTTTGCATTGTAAACATTGTGTGGGGGGGGGGGGGGTTGTTAGTGATAATTAAGCCGAGTGCATCACCGACCTCTAGCCTCAACCAGAGACACAGCGGGCGGGAAACAGTTTTGGATACTTTCAATGTTTTGGACGGTGTGTTTAGCTAGCAGCTACAGCTCTCTCGGTACACACTCTGTTGAGTCCCTCACCGCCCTTCAGCTGCTGCCATGAAGGCAAACAACTTTTTGTTTTTGCAAGGTTTTATGACGTGTCTTACACGATGACCGCGAGTAAATTTTTTGCATACATCGCCGGTTGTTTTCGAGTTTGGATGAACTGTGTTTTACGACCCCTTACAGCCCATTTGTGCCTAGATGGAAGGGTTTGCCAACTTTTGTTTGTATTCAATTCAGTCACACAATACATTAGTGGTCATTGCAGGCACACCTAGTGGCGATCTGCACACTACTTTCAGACAAATGAGGAAGGAAGATTGTTCGCTCGCGACACCAATGAAGCTATGTAGTAACTAGTTAAGTCATTTTTAGATTTTAAGACAAGTTTTCCAATCGGAAAAAACAACAACTTGATATTACAAACTTTTACTACCATAACTTGGCCAGCTGTGCAAACACGCCAATATCATACCATTCATATTTCAGCCCAAGCCCTGGATAAAGAGGCTGGGTGAACGTGGTCTGGACTTTGTGGAGCAGCACCATCGGGTAAGGGACACGATAAAAACATAGAGTGCCCGCTTTATAATCCAGATACACTCCAATCCGTTTGGAGCAAGGCCCTGACAACCTTGTTTCTACATTATTGTGACAGAACAACAAGCCATTTTCCGTGCACTCTAAACTCCAGGACATGTCATCTCTCCCAAACTGTGACTCGTCTGATGTGCGGTTGATGTCTTTGTATGCCACTGCTGCAGACAGAGTGTGAGCATGCCACTCCACCTCCCAGTAGCATCGCTCTGACAAAGCCTCTCGGCACAGCACCTGTGGCCACTTGGTAAACCTGTCTGGGTGAGCAGGGTACGCGGAGGGTGAAGGCCTCACCCTGAGGTCGTCGTCTATCAGGTGAAGATAGGGGTAGTTTGAGTTCCCATCCAGTGTGAGGGGACAGCAATCTGCCAGAAGAAACCACGTGAGTATTTACACTGCTAATGATTATTTACACTGCTAATGATTATTTTATTCAAAAGTAAAGATGTTCGACTGAATTTCTTACAGCGTAAAAACTCCTCTCTGGTTATTGGTGCTGGTGACAGTGAGAAGTCCACATAAGAGACTGTGAGAAAGAAACCTTTCATAAATAACCCACTGGACATGAATATGGCCAAGATACGAGTCAGAATTGATATATTTCCATGTGATACCTGTGGCAGAGATCCTGGGCCATGTGTCCCTTACAACACACTCCAATTTACATCTCAGCTCACACACGCACTCAGTCACATCTCCGAAGGAACGCAAAGGAGCTGCATCGAACGAAAAGTTTGGAGAGTCACTGGAAGTTGAGAGGGACTGGAAAATCTGAGGGGAAAAGAGACAGAGGTGAAGTTGAAGACAGAAAAACAATACATTCAAAATATATCAATGTAAATAGAGAGTTTCAGTCAAAAAAGCCAGAATATCAAAACTTTGTCCAGATTAAGTATTGGAGTCACGACTCAGTTCTTGTACAAAGAGTGTTTTCCTTTAACGCCTTTGCTTGTATTTAAGTTTAGTCTTTTTATTTAATTATTTTGTAGTTTTACACTTTCACCTGAAAATAAAGATTTTTTTGAATGACACATCCCATTTCTTTTTTCACAACAGTTTTAAAACATCTGTTCCAATGTCTCCTTTGGCCAGTCGATGGAACTGTTTTTAGCCGTCCCATTTGATTACTGTCAGTAATTTGGCTGTACTGCACTGGAAACTGTTCATTCAATCATGACGAAATGTCAAAAAGTCAAAAGCCAACACTAAAAAGTGTCTGGTACCTGAATCATGTGGATGGGATCGTCAACATGCGACAGCTGTTCCAGCTCAGCGTCTCGCCTCTTCAGCTTGCTGATCTCCTCCTCCAGCTCAAGCCGCTGCTCTGCAGCCTGAGCGACGGCTGTCTTCTCCTGACCTCCGATCAGCTGCTTCACCTCTCTACGCCTTCTCTGCGTGGAGGAGATTATCTCGGCGAAGATCTTGTCACAGTCCTTCATCGCGGTCTGGGCACAACTCTGTTGGCACGCATCAGAATTTGTTTATTTTTTAAAAAGCTCAAAAATGATGAAACATGATGAAACTTCAGCTGAAAAGGGCACCGTTCACAAGCTGGTGTTGACCTTTGACCTCCCAGGGGCCAAAATAAAAAATGACTTTCCGTGAGGAAAATTGTTAATCGATGTGGAAAATTGGCCGTAAGTCCAACATACTCCCTGAATTCTCTATTCCAGGAGCCAAAGTTCAGAATTAACTCCGGGTTAAAAAAGAATCTTGCGAGCTGCACCCAAATATAACTTAACACTGTTATGCCCATTCATTGGCTTGTGAAACTGACTGCAGTGATGATTTTTAAATCATGTCCACAGGCAACATGTTGTCCACATCATCCTCAGCGACATTTCAGTCAAGATCTATGAATTAATACCACTCATTGCAAACCTTGACGTTCTCCTCAGCTTGGATCAGCGTCTGCAGCTCCGTCTCTCTCTGCTTGACTCTCGCCTGGACTTCCTTTTGTCTGGAAACCAGACGTTTCTGGAAGGAAGAAAGCGGGATTATTCGCTGGGAAACTGGAGCGGTTCATGTTAAAGAAAGAAAATTAACATAATGAACGTTTCATGTCAGTACGAGCTCAACAGAGGACATTAAAAGACTTAATGAGTATGTTTTATGGCCTCGTGCCCTTTGGACTCTGGACTTTGAAAAGGAACAAAGTGAACAGATCAGTGAATGTGTTACGTTGAAACAAAAACACCCCTCAGTCTACCTCCGTCTCAGCTTTCTGCAGTGAAACAGAAATGGTTTTGTGGCTCTTGTGTTCATCTATAACACACAGATAGCAGATGCACTTCTTGTCCGTCCGACAGTAGACCTCCATCAGCTTGTTGTGCTTCTCACACATCTTATCCTGCAGTGGGACTGCAGCAGAGACCAGCTGGTGCTTCTTCAACACGGGAACACTGTGGTGAGGCTCGAGGTGAGCCGGACAGTAAGATGCCAAGCAGGTCAGGCAAGACATGGCGGCTTTGTTTCGTCTGGTCCCGCAGCAGAAATCACAGACGACGTCTTCTGGGCCGGCACAGGCCAGAGAAGGAGAGGGCTGCTGGGTGCTGCTCTTCTTCAGCTTCTCCACCAGCTGTGGATGACGGGAAAGTCAGTCACTGATGACCAAGAAACCAAAGATACATGAATTACAGGTAAACAACACTCCACCAGTGAAAATACTTCTTCTTTAAACTATAATTTAAGATATGTACCGAATGCAAGATTTGACAGTAGAATGATAAACTCATCAGTGCTTTCTGTTGGGCAAACTATGTAATGGAGACAGTTTCTAATTGACTTTGTACCAAACGTTGGTTTACAATACCGCCATATAATCTAAACCAATATATTGGCCTAACATTAACACAGAGGCGTTGTAAGTCTAGACGTCTGCCTATAGGCAGTAAGTCTACTGGTGTTATTGAAATGCTGAACAATCAGGAGGATTTTTTAAGAAGCATCAAAATACAAATGTGAAAGTGTTTTTTTGTTTTTTAAGTAATTTACTGGAAAAAACAGAAGGAAGAATGTCCATAACCTTTCAATGTTTAAAGGCACAATGAGTATGTCACTTTGTAAACTCAACATTTAAAGTTGACCCCTCCTTCCCGGATCTGACATAGTGCCATGTATAGCTACTCTATTTACTCTATACTTTTTTTTTTAGAAGAATCTTACTGGTTGGGCCTTTGAAAAATATTCCTGGATTGACACCAAAAAAAATAACCTTTAATTTCTGTGAAATGATAATTTTGTATAAATGTCCTACTAACTATATCATCAAACCGATTTACCGCTATCACTGCTATTACCACCACAAGTACCGTTTCAACTAATAATACTTTTTTATTACATTTTGAGGAACAGGAAGAAAGGTTTTCTGCCCTCACCTCAGCCAGCATGGTGTTCCTCTTCAGAAGCGGCCTCGGACTGAATGTCTCCCGGCACTGAGGACAGCTGTACCGTCCCTTCTTCTCCTCCTGGTCCCAGCAATCCTCGATGCAGCTTTTGCAGTAACTGTGTCCACAGGGAATGGCGACCGGCTCCTTGAGCAGGTCCAGACACACTGAACAGCCGAACTGATCCTGGTCCAGGTCGACTCCATGCTGCTGCTCTTGCTGATGTTGTTTGCCAGCCATTTTCACTGTCAACCAGTCTCATGAAAAGACTGCTGGGTTTGATTTAGTTTGAAATAGAGCTGACTCTCTATTCAGAGCAGTGTGTGAGGTTCAAGGCTCAATGTCCACTAACTTTAATTGACATCACCTGTGTGCTCAGAGACACTGTGTTAAAGGGGCAGACAGCAATTTGTACACAATAAGAACAGTCACCAGTCCAAATCTGAGAAAATGGAATTGTCTTGAATTGACTAACTTAGGGTACCGATTTCAATAATTCCACAATTTTGATTCAATTCAATGAAACTGTATTTATCCTTGTATTTATCTATGAGCTTGAAAATGATATGTGTAGTTCTGGTAATGATTAACAGATATCAAGTGTATTATCTGTACAATTTCTATATGTTTAACTTGCATGACGGTAATTCCCTCAAGCAAAGTCTGTAGCATTGTGCACCTAAAAAAAAGCTCAAAAATAAAGGAGCGGACAAGTACTGCACACTTAAAGTGTGTTAATGTCTTTCAAGTCTGTGGAGGTTGGACACTTTTCAGGCCTGACAGTTGTTATGAGAACATCTAGGAAACTATGAAAGCTGGAGGCAAATGTAAAAATATTATATTATATTATCATGCAAAATATTTCAAGGCTTGCAGAAAAGCTTTTACATTACAACACCACCCATTGCGGCTGCACTTAGTGCCTCGTCTTTGTAGGATGGGACAGACTAAACAAAGCGTTTGTCTTGCTTTAGGGAGCTCCCTGTTGACCTGAGCTTGTAGGTGCAGGGTAAACTACAGACCTTCACTCACATTGTAATAAGAAATGGACAAATAAGAAAACATGTTCGCAATCAGTGCTTTTATTGTTGAAGAACAGATTTCTAACAAATAATGGCATAATATAGAGAATCAGGTCAGTGGAATATAGTTATTTATAATCCAACACGTAAAAGAAAATCCACATTCAAACCACCACTGTCAGATAATTAAACATCGTCAACCGCTTTAATCATTTATATACTCATGTATTCCACACATTACACATATGATATATAAAGATGGCATCGGCCCACTGTTCCTATATTAGAATGATTTTTAGATAATTCACAGAGTTTTGACTCTTTACAATGAACATTTCCCTCCTCCTTTTTCAGAATCACTGCTTAACTTGTTTTGATTATGCTGTGGTTATCAGCCCCAAACATGTTTTGTATTGCTCAGGTACACTTCGACACGTGACACGTCCCAGTCGGGGATCAAACCGTTGACCTTCCGGTTCCCAGACGACCGCTTAACCCAGTGCGCCACGGTCGCCCCCAAGAGAGACAGATACCAAATACCCCCCTCCCCCCCTTGGTTGAGACAAAAAACAGAGATAAATGGCGTGAATGTTGGACAAACATTCGCCAGGTGGCCAGAAAACACAACTCCAGATGAATGGAATGTAATCATTACAACTTAAAAGCAGCTTTCCCTCTGTTTATGAGAGCATTCGTTACAATTTCGACTGCCTCCCATGGTGTTTCTGCTTCCTCAGCTGCCTCGTGTCCAATAATACCACCTACTACTCCTCCTATTGCAGCCACGCCTGCGGCAGCCACGCCCAACGCCACTCCGGTGGCTGCCAGTCCTGCTACTTCTCCTCCTGCTGCTGCCGCCGCCATTGCTGGAGCCCTTTTCACAAGTTTCATCAACCCTGCACAGTTGTGCAGAGCCGTGACGACGACTCCAACCATCGCCGCCAAGCCACAAAAAGCTCCTAACACCACTCCTGTTGCTGTGCCTGCCAGTTGGATCAACAGCCTGTCAGACACTCTGGTTTTTGCCTGTTTTCTGATCTCTTCTTGTGGCACGTTTCCCCATGACGTGTTTTGCTTTATGTGCTCTTCCTCTCTCTGTATTTCTTTCTCCACTTCTTGAAACACCTCGTTGGTGTAGTGGCCTCCGTTGTTCTCCATCACCATCTTGTCTATTGTGCTGAGCAGGTCCTCCACCCGGACCGGGTTGCTCCTGTAGCTATTCTGCAGGTTGTTCTTCCAGTGTTTATTATCAACGACGTGGCACCGGCCGCCGCACTTCTTCACCAGATCGCTCAGATTCTCATTCTGACTCACAAACTCCTCAATTTTCATCCCTTTAGGCAGCCCGTCGCCATGTGTGAAGACGATCACAGCATATTTCAAAAGATCTTCAGAGAAATATTGGCATATTTTAGTGACGACAGCCTGCTCGTGCTCTGTGAATTTCTCCACTTTCAGCACAATGAGAAAAGCATGAGGCCCAGGAGCGCACTCTGTGATGCACCTCACTATCTCAGCCTTCATCTTCTCCTCAGACCTGCCTGTATCAAAGAAACCAGGAGTGTCAATCAAGGTGACGCTTCTTCCATTGACGGATTTGGTTTCAGCTTGACATTCACTTGTTCCAGAGTTGGGAGAATGGTCTGTTTTGAACAATTTCTCTCCAAATATGGTGTTAGCTAGGTTGCTTTTCCCAGATCCGGTTTTTCCCAGCAGGACGATCCTCCTTGTTGACACTAGAAGAGAATAATGTCTCTGTTTAGTACATTTGTTTCCTGGTTTTAAAGGAATGCTTCAGCTTTAAGATTAGACTTAAGGATGCCTACTAATATCTGCCAAATGAAGACAACAATGACGTTCAGTCCACAGGGCGAAGTGCCAGAAGATCATTTTATTTATTTATAAATTATAATAAAGTCAGAGAAAGAAAAACAGGAAAACCACAGGACTGAATTCTGACTCTTTGCTGTCATATAATATCTATGCCCACCTTGGTCTGGTTGGAATATTTTGGCTTGGAAAGCTTCCTGGACATACCTGAAGGCCTGCAGAGACAAGGAGAGGGTTTAATACCAATTCAAGTATGTACTCATAAGATGTTTGTTAAAATGTTCTCTGACGTTCATAACTCAAATCTTTTAAAATACAACTGTTTCTACTGGTTTATTACTTCAACGATCAACTGTAAGATTTATGTTTAATCATTTTGCAATCTTGGAACGCATTGGCTTTTGGTCTGAAGACGATTTAGCCGCTGGGGGAAACGGACAACATTTTGGGGGTTCCGGTGTAGCCAGCGCATATCCATAGCCAAGACTTTACAGTTAGCAACTTGAGACATGAGATGAGGTCTAGTAGCCATGTTCTTAGCTAAATCATTGCATTCATATGCAGATATATATAGATATATCTGTTTATGGAGATTTATCATTTCATGCAACTTGAACACTTGAGTTTCATCGTGAATAGTCCGTGTTTATGGCACAGTGCGTTTCCATTACCTCGCTGGACTCTTCGTCAGTCGGGGGGATGACGACGCGGACCAGGAACGGTGTTCTGCTGGGTCGGTTCTGTTCAAACTTATGAACTTCCTCCTGTAGAACCCTGGCAACCACGCTCTCAGGAAACTGCAGGGCATTCCCAGCACCGAGTAGAGGGAGAGCAACTGATCCAAACCCTCTGTCATCACAGGCAGTTAGGAGTTTGCTGACGGCCAGTTTCAGAACCTGGAAAATGTCAGAATTCAATTATTTTCAAGGCTAGACAAAAATAAATACTGGTATTAAGGTGCAGAGAACATAAAACCCTCCTCCACTATCGCACCTGAACTGCAGTTCCATCTGGGTCTTCATTCCAGGGAGCGAGGTTGAGGAAGAACACTGCATTAGATGGAAGTGCGGAGAAGCACTCCACCAGGACTGCGTCACCAGGCATAGTTTCTTCTCCTGCTTTCTTTCTAAAGCCTGCAGTCAGCTGGGATCCAACCATTTCACACAAAGTGTTTCCAACACGGGTGGAGAGAGGTTCATGGCCAACCATGGGTGAAACCAGGGCATCCACCTAGGAGGAGAGCAAGAGATGTGGTGGGCGTTGAACACCATTTCATGTTACAGATCTAACGTACAAATTCCTCAACTTATTGCTCATGGTGTTTGCTCACTATAAATCAGCTGACACCCACAGGAGAAAATAAAAGTGCTATGTCAAGCACCTAAAAATGTGTTTCTCTTACCCTCCAATGAGCAAGTTTAGTACATTTCTCACCTGCTGGGTCTCCAGGGTTTCCTGAATGATGTCCACATGGACACCATCTTCAGGAGCTCCACCAGTGGCTCCTCTTTGGAAGCCCGGATCACTTGGTGCAGCGTTTCCGCTACTTATCCCTTGGAGAGGCCGGTCACATGCTTGGCTGTTGCTAGCAACTGTTGTGTTTACTTCACTCAAACTTAAGGGCGCAAGATCACGCGCAACATGAGAATCAAGTCGTAGTTCATATTCTTCGCCACTTGGTGAAGGTGTTGAGTCAGGAATGCATTGTGGGCTCTGTGTTCAAAGGAGACATCAGTTAACAGTTAACTGCCGTCGTGTACATGGATTGCCAGATAAAATCCCTTAATATGCAGTGATTAAGATGCAGTATACAACCTCTGGTGTTATATAACTACATAAAAACAGTAACGGTAAATGGTAATTCATTTTCTTGAATCTACAACCTTATACGGCTGGAATGAAATATATGACGGCAAATAAATGTCAATATCCACGAGCAAAACTGAGTTGCACGCGTGTGTAGAGGTCAGGTGCTACTCAGACAGCCAAGCATGCATATTACTTTTGCGAGCGCTTTCACATCACTTTGCACAGCGGATATCTGCTCGCGCAAGCAAAATTGCAAGTTGCTCACATTGATTTAAATTCACTCCATCATTCTATTACAGACACTGTTTGTTCGTCAGTCAAACCTCTTGTGACAAACAGATCACATAAACTCTTTGATCTTAATTGACTAAAACATGATGTGATCATATTTAAATCATACTCTTGTGTTTACAGAAGTAAACAGAGAAAATGTAGTTTTATATACTATGAACAAGGATCTGTAGCCAAGGTTAAGAACCACTGTTTGCATATTAACTCTTTGCCAAGGGAGTTCCCAAAATGAAATCACTGACAAGTAATTAGTGGATGAAAAAAAGTCCTTTATTCCAGTAAAAGTACTAATACCACACCGATATTCCACTAAAAAAGTAAAAAGACGAAATTCTTGCATTCAAAACCTTAGTCAAGAATGTTATTGTCAGCAAAATGTACTTAAAGTACGATCAGTAAAAGTACCCGGGTAGAAAAATATTCCCTGTCAGTATTTTACAATTATATCTGTAGTTTCAGGATATATAGTATTGCTGTATGTATGTGTATGTTGCATGTTTTTAACTCCTTTATATACTTTTGGTTAGTTTAATCTATAGTAATGCATCATATTCTGTGAGATCATCGTGTGTTTGTAGTACAAAAAAGTATCTCCCTCTGAGATGTAGATCAGTTAAAAGTACTATAGTTACCTCTGAGATGTAGTTGAGTATACAGTAAGTACAATATCTACCTCTGAGATGAAGTTGAGTATACAGTAAGTACAATATCTACCTCTGAGATGTAGTTGAGTATACAGTAAGTACAATATCTACCTCTGAGATGAAGTTGAGTATACAGTAAGTACAACATCTACCTCTGAGATGTAGTTGAGTATACAGTAAGTACAATATCTACCTCTGAGATGTAGTGGAGTAAAAAGTACAAGTGAGTGAAAAAGTAATATGGTGCTCGGCTGCAGGAGTTGCACACGCGCGCGTGGATCTCGTTTGTTTAAATGGCGGATATTGACCTCATTAATTGTTGTGCCAACCTGTACTGGAGCGGTGAAATCCTGGGAGGGGAGAGGTTCCCGGCTGCCTCGCACAGTTAACACCAGACCGTCCACAACGTGCTCACATCTCTGCAGCACCGCCTGCTGATCTAAATATAGAAATGTGACCTTTAGGTGGAAGAAAAAACAACTACACAGGCCTTGTATTTGCAGAGACTCTCTTTTTCTGTCACTTAGCTAGAAAACAGAGTTTATGTAGGGCAACACTAGCTTTGTTGCTTAGACTTTTCCACAGTTAAGATATATTTATTTGTCTTTAGCCGATTCAAGAAGTTTGACGAGTTCCAAACCTCATTTGTGGCAACAATGATTTAAGTTTCATTTTCTCAGGAAAGGATCGTCAGGATTTCTGTTTTGGATCCAATCTCACAAATGATAATAACGGTTCAACATTGTAACGTAGTATTACTATTACCCTACGTTGACGGTATTATCATCTACAATATGAGTTTATAATTAATAACAGGAAAATAGCCTGACGTACCTGTTGGGGATTTGAACGCAACGCTGTAGATCCGCTCGCTCTCCCTCCTCAGCGCGCAGTCTCCTCCGCCTGATGTGCGGCGAACACGGAAATACGTCTTTATCCTCTTCTCCTGCTCTTTGAGGAGTCCGGGGCACTCAAAGAAAACGGGGTGTCGATAAACATCAGCCATAGTTCAACCCGCGAGGAGAGCCGAATGAAGCCAAACATCCGTTTTGTGTTGACAAATGTCGCCCGTCTGATCCTGCCAGACGAAGTGCGCCTCTAGTGCTGATACAGCAGATATGAGTCACACGAAATGTCTTCGTGGGGACTTTGTACAGCAGGGAGGTACCGTGCACTCTCTCTTTACTCAACCCTGAGAGGAAAGAGAAAACAACTTTATTGTGTATGAAATCGTCTCACAGTGAAGATTTCTTGGGTCCAACAAACCCCACAGCTGTATAACCCCATGTGTATAACAATTTATTTTGACTGTATTAATGCTGTAGCAGTGCGGTTCGAGTAATAGTAATAATAATAATATTCATCATTGTAATAAAATAATTGGGTATTTGCAAAAAAAAAAACTAATTCTATATATATATATATATATATATATATATATATATATATATATATATATATATATTATATTTATATATATATAATATATATATATAATATATATATATATATATATTATATATATATAATATATATATATATATATTATATATATATATTATATATATATATATAATATATATATATATAATATATATAATATATATATATATATATATATATATATATATATAATATATATATATAATATAATATATATAATATATATAATATATATATATATATATATATATATATATATATATATATATATATATATATTTGAAGTGGCACCTTCCCTTTGCACAGACTGGACCCTAAAGCATTGTTATTACACCAAATAAGGAAATATTTATGCTTTATGTGTTCTATGGGGTTCTGCATGAAAAAAAAAAATTCCTTTTGTTTGTCAAAAGTATGAAAATCCATTGGACTGTGTTTTTTCATGAACAGAACATCAATGTTAACTCATTTTAACAGACAAGTTGCATATATTTCTTGAAAGCGGGGAGAGTCAAAGCCCTGTTAGCTCTCAGCTCTTTCGTTTCACCAGAATCAAGCTTCTGTGCACTTTGCTGACACCGAACACTGGTTCAGGTATGTCACGTGTCCAGTCTCACCAGCTTGGGCCTGCTGAGGCCATATGCATATGCTGCTTTCTATTCATCAGCAGCTTCTAAACTCTTAGCTGACAAGAGTACAATAACTTCCAATATGTCAACTAATAATTATGGCACAGCCCCGCAGAGAATTAAATATTATCTATGCCGCATGCAAATAACTAGATCTTTGTCTTCAAGACGTTCATCTCTTTAGCGTCCTAAACCCGTCTGGGACAAAGAGACTAAGGTGATGAGTAATGGGTTAAGCCTATGGGTGAATGGGACGGTTCATTTTCTGTGAATGCACTGAGGGGTCACACTAAATACAATGCGTTAATCTCCCTAAAATAATGTGTCACAACAGCGCAAAACTAACTAAAATTTCAGTCCACGCTCTTTTTCACACTGAAGCAAATTTATTATTAGTTTTTCCTAAATATCCTTGAGCATAAAGACATTTGCAGAAACACGCCTGGCTGTTTGAGTAGTGACTGGTACAGGTGTGTCCCTGCAGCTCAACTCATATCCAAGTTGTTTATACTAATAGGAAGTAGCCTACTTAAGGATACAGGCGCCCTCTAGTGTCCATGCAACAGTGCTCTTAAAGATACTTTGATCCAACAATTTAAATATTTTGTTCACCCCATTTACATCAATGAGGTTTGAATCAATAATAGAAACACCTCAACAGCGCCACAGACGCCCTGCAACAGTCTGATTTGTTTTTGTTGCCATCTGACATCGTCAATAATGAAATGTCGTCAGACAGCAAGCATGTCACCTCAATGAAGACACTAATCTGCAAAAGATATTGCAAATATTACATTAGATACGCAAAGAAGACACTCAAGTCTGTCTAGACACATTTGCCTGTTAATGTTCTGCCAGGAGACAAATTATGAGAAACAATGGGTTGTGCTTTTGCATGTATTTATTTATTTATTTATTTATTTATTAACTAGTAAAAATAATCAATTGATCCAAAACATACTCTCCTGCATATAAATGCTTCAATGTGTTGGACAATTTAAATAACTGAAAATAACCATGTGTCACATGTCCACTCCTCATGACCTAAATCATAAAGAAAGGTGACATAATAGACTCTAAATATGTTTAAACAAATGTAACTGGGGCAAGACTAATGTGGTTTGAAATAACTTACGGCAAACTGTTTGACAGTAAACCGTTGTGTTATTAAGTATCACAAAAAGTCTGCATTCCAAATGGAACCAGCGAACGCTGAACAAATAAGTCACGTTTAGTACAATAAATCCCCAACAACCACTGAGCTTCATAACACTCTGAAACTCAATAAAGCCATGTGTTATATTAGACAAAGCCTCTGCATGGACCCACATGGTGCCTGGTGAAAAACATCTGAAGACTCCAAAGAGGAATGAGTGTTTTAACTTTAAATCCAAACCATTTAAAAAAAAAAAAAAAAAAAACATGAACGCCACTCTACCGTTTACCCGTTTTGCAATTAGGAAAATACCTATATGGGCTTTTTTTTTTCTCAAATCAAAGTGCTCGTTTATGGTTGCATGAATGACATTTTCTGTATATTCTCAAAGTAGTGGCCAGTATTTCTTGCAGAACTTCTTGTTGGCGCTGAAAAACTCCAGCGAAAATTGGCAGAAAGACGACTCAGCAGGACCTCAAAATCCCATCACCAGAACTTGATCAGTTCTGCGTAATGTCCACCGCGTGCATCCTTCAGCCCGAGGCCGGGATAGAGAGGCTCAGTGAACGCAACGTGTTCTCTGTGGAGCAGCGTCATCGTGTCGGAGATGTTATAAAAGGACAGAGTACCTAATATGTAATCCAGGTACACTCCGACGCTGGAGGATCGAGGGCCTGACACCGCTTTGCTCCCGTTGTTGTGCCGGAAAGAGTAACCATGTGGGGAGCACACTAAACTCCACGACTTGGTGTCATTTCCAAACTCCAAGTCCTTTGTCCTGCTGCTGTCTTTGTAGGACACTGCCACGGACCAAGTACAGCCACTCCATCTGACCTCCCAGTAACACCGCTCTGACAAAGCCTCACTGCACAACACCTGCCTGATGATCGGAATCCTGCGGCCTGAGATTTCAGTATAATAATTACTGTAATAATTGTCACTGCTTTGAGAAAATCCCTCATAGGTTTTACATGTCACCTGCTGGCGTTCATGTGAAATGGACAAAGATTTGGAGACGGAGTTCTCATCCAGGGTCAGAGGACGGCAATCTGACGGAGGAACAAAAGCAAGAAAACAAACGTCAATATCAACCTTTAAACATTCAGTTCATCATTACTGCACTGGTATATTGTGGAACTGCATAGAGTTAAATGTACTCACAGCGTAAAAACTCTTCTCTGGTCTTTGGTGCAGGCGGCACAACATCTATCGTAGACACTGACAGAAAAACAGATTCTAAATACTACTGGACCTGAATAAAACTACTGTATGCATCTGGATTCATACATTTCTCTCAGGTACCTGTGCTAAAGATCCTGGGCCACGTGTCCTCCAGGAGGCTCTCCATGTCATCCCTCAGTTTCAAAACGCAGTCAGTCACAGGTTTGAACGCTGAACGTTGAGGATAAAAGACAGAAACAGGTGGCAGGTGTGGCGATTCACAGGAGGTGGAGAGGGACTGGAAGGTCTGGAGGGAAATCAATAAGTTGGAGACCAGAAGAAACCTTTAAATAGTTCCGATTATAATATTTACCGTCTGCAAAAGAAAAAAACACATGCATATAACGTCACGGGTTGCACCGTCAAATATGGCCAGCAGATGGCACCTTTTCACTGATTATTCAGTAATGTAGAATTGACATCAAAACAGATAAAAACACAAAAAACTGATGGATGAAGTCGCTCTGCACCGAAGTGGTACCTGAATGAAATGGATGTGGTCGGGCGTATGAGACAGCCGTTCCAGTTCGGCGTCTCTCCTCTTCATCTTGCTGATCTCCTCCTCCAGCTGCAGCTGCAGCTCTTCGGCCCGAGCGGCCGCCGTCTCTTGCTGGGCGTTGATCAGCTGCTTCGTCAAACTGCGTCTTCTCCTCATGGAGCAGATCAGCTCATTGAAGATCCCATCACAGCTCTCCGCTGCAGTCTGGCTACAACTCTGCTCACAAACACAAAATAATGGCATATTGTTTTAAAAAAAGAGAAGTCCTGTGGCAAAGTTCAGATTGTTGTCACACATTTTAATACATCCTTTGTAACAACGGACTGAATCAATGTTTTAACACTTGAATCTGTGGAGGTTTTAAATGACTGTAGAAAATAAAAAGCTCCGTCCACATGTCGTCGTAGTGCTCAATGTAGACTCAGGTTTAAATATGAAGTCTAATTTCCACACCTTGAAATCCTTCAGCGCGTGTAGCAGCTCCTTCAGCTCCTGTTCTCTCTCCTGGAATCTCTGCTGGACTTTCTTTTGACTCACAATCAGCTGTTTCTGTAAGAAATTGTTAGAGCAACAGCAAATGATTATTTCTCATTTGGGAATGGTTTTGTTACTACAATTATTAAAGTAACGAACAGATCAGTGCAGATCTTTCAGGGTTTTACTAAACAGTCTAAACTTTCCTGTTCACTGGTTGTGTGTTTGCCTCTACCTGTTCCTCAGCCCTCTCTGATGCAGATGACACCGTATTGTGTCTCTTGTGTTCATCTATAACACACAGATAGCAGATGCACTTCTTGTCTGTCCGACAGTAGACCTCCATCAGCTTGTTGTGCTTCTCACACATCTTTCCCTGCAGTGGGACTGTAGCCGAGACCAGCTGGTGCTTCTTCAACACGGGAACACTGTGGTGAGGCTCGAGGTGAGCCGGACAGTACGATGCCAAGCAGGTCAGGCAAGACATGGTGGCTTTGTGTCGTCTGGTCCCGCAGCAGAAATCACAGACGACGTCTTCTGGGCCGGCACAGGCCAGAGAAGGAGAGGGCTGCTGGGTGCTGCTCTTCTTCAGCTTCTCCACCAGCTGTGGATGACGGGAAAGAAAGGTGATGAACACTGTTCATTACAGGAAACACAGGACAGGACAGAATGACGACAGAAGGCTTCACAATCCTCTAAATTAGTTATTATTATTTTGGAACATGCTATATTTATATAGTTTTTAAGTGCACTTATTTATAGACAATGATTGGGAGAGGCAGGCCCACTTCAGAGCTCAGCTGTAGTTGCAATGCAAACATTTTGCAACATATTTGGACAGTTTCACGCCACAGTATTTAATAGGGCTCACTATGTTTGATAGCTGTGCATTGGTGCATATGTGTATTTATCATAATGAATCCACAGATACTGGCTACATTGGGCTGTAATATCTTTCACTGGTGAGTCATAGATTTGACCTCAGCCAGCATGGTGTTCCTCTTCAGAAGCGGCCTCGGACTGAATGTCTCCCGGCACTGAGGACAGCTGTACCGTCCCTTCTTCTCCTGGTCCCAGCAATGCTCGATGCAGCTTTTGCAGTAACTGTGTCCACAGGGAATGGTGACCGGCTCCTTGAGCAGGTCCAGACACACTGAACAGCCGAACTGATCCTGGTCCAGGACGACGCCGCGCTCCGGCTGCTGCTCGGCCATTTCTGGTGAGTTTAGAGTGCCTCACGTGCAGAGGAAGACCCGGAGTGAGTTTGGCTTTCGCTTTTATACGAATTAGATCCGCCTGCTCCCTCCCTCTGGGGGCGGGGCTTCAGAGAGCAACACGCTGCTGACGTCACGTAACCTGTGATATTTGTGGTTGAAAGTTAAACAGAGACTCTTACGCATGTGTTCAGGGAACCAGCAAGTAAATTGGAAGCTAAAAAAACTGATTTTTTTGTAAATAAAACGACCAGCTATTACAAACATATTTTAAGAAATGCATATGGTCTCTGAACACAGAATAAGAATGCACAATATAATCTTTCGTTTCAAAGGAAAGCGAATTGTCAGCACTGTTGCCTGTTTGATGGTGTTAGCTAATGTGGGTCCGTAGAGTAAAGAAGGGCACTTGTCTTTTTTGTTTTTAAATCTCCTTTTCTTTTGCCTTATGTTTTGATGCTTTTAATGGTTTTATGTGAAGCACTTTGAATTATCTTGTTGTTGAAATGTGCTATACAAATAAACTTGCCTTGCCTTATAGTGCAGAATTCCTGCATTATACATTATAGTTTAACAATGTCCAAATTGTATGTCTGTAAAACATACTTTTTCAACAATTGAGTTGTTTAAGTAGGCATTAAATTATCTTAGAGTTGTTGTCCTTGTGTATAATTAGGTTTGAGTTTATAATCTTTAAATAATGATCAATTATCTTCAAAACTTGACATGCCCATGTTAAGAAGGATTTCATGAAAACATGCAGGAATTGAGTGATGTTTGTTATAGTGGTGCCCCAGTGCATTTGTCAAAAAAGTGTCCCGCTTTTGCTGAGCCTATACCCTAAATGAGGTGGACAAAATAATCGCAACACCCTAACTCGCTCTATCAGCAACTGAAGTAAAACATATCTATTTATCAATCTTGAAAATGCAGACTGAGATAGATGAGATGATGACTCTTTAAACCACAAAGCAGTACAGATTAATTAAAGGTAAGCTACGCTACTTTCATTCATACCTTTAATCACTTCCACCAAAAGATGATTAAAAATACATCTTCTAAACTCTTAATATGAGGTTTCTTTGTACATTGCATTGTTTGTATATAGCAGTTATGACAGATACACTTCTGCACATACAGAGCAGCTCCAGAATTACCGTATTAGACAGGGGCATGATTTCAATGAATTATAAGTTATAAAGAGTTGTAAAAGTATGAAATATGTTTTCAACGCGTTGCAGAAGAGTAGCAGTTTGTTGGGGCTTTCTATTTCAGGATTTGTTCAGTGACATTTTCCACATTAGGTGAAAAAAAAAGGTCGAAAAGTGGCCTCATTGTTTGATAGACACAGTGGGAATTAATTAAGTCTCATTAATCTCAGTCATGACTTTATTGTAGCCGGTACAACAACAAAAAGAGACTGAAAAGAAAAAGTTGGATTAGATTTGATTCAACTTTATTCTCAAACAGAGTACAATAGTGAGACAACGAAATACAACAAGCGGCTACGTGCAGAGTTATGTATAAGAGGAATGAAGTCATATAGAGAATAAACAGAATGTAGAATATGTTGAAACATGTCAAACAAAATGCAAAAAACACTTCAATAAAGAGTAAAGTATTCAAATAAAAACATGGAAAGTGTAAAATAAAGTCTTCATTTCAGATTATTAATCACTTTCATCTTTCAAAAAACATCATCCCATAACAGTCTGATATCCTGATTCACAATGAATGTCTTCAAACTTTCTCTATTACAATTACATTTTGATTTTCCTAAGGAATGATTCCAAATCTAACAACACGTCATCAACCATATGTTCTCAAATGGATACTAATTGTTTACCCTGTATTGACAGAACATAAATCATGTGTTTATAGGTACTACACATCTGAGCGGACAAATATGACACGCAGAGTTCCCCAAGGCTCCATTCTGGTGCCTCTTCTGTTTCTAGTGCACATGCATCCACTGGCTCAGAATATGGAAAACAACGAAATAAGTGTGCTATGTAAATACACTTGCCTTTTGACATGCTGCAGGACCTTAAATTATGACAAGGCAGGATTCTACAGTTATTTTAGACTTCTTGTAAAATCACATCCTCTCATTTATCATAAGGTGTATATTGGACAGCCAACTACTGCCTGATCAACAGTGGCACATTAACCATCCCCCAATATACATTTGATCACCATAACTTTATCAGTTCTGCAAAATAGTTTCTGAGATCGTACTGAGATCCATTATTATTCAGCTCAAGGCCGGGATAGAGAGGCTCAGTGAACGCAACGTGTTCTCTGTGGAGCAGCGTCATCGTGTCGGAGATGTTATAAAAGGACAGAGTACCTAATTTATAATCCAGGTACACTCCGACGCTGGAGGATCGAGGGCCTGACACCGCTTTGCTACCGTTGTTGTGCCGGAAAGAGTAACCATTTGGGGAGCACACTAAACTCCACGACTTGGTGTCATTTCCAAACTCCAAGTCCTTTGTCCTGCTGCTGTCTTTGTAGGACACTGCCACGGACCAAGTACAGCCACTCCATCTGACCTCCCAGTAACACCGCTCTGACAAACCCTCACTGCACAACACCTGCATGATAACCTGCTTGGGTGTGGAATGATAATCATCATAATAACCTCTATTATAACCCTGACTGTTATCTACCTCACAGTAGTTACTTGTGATCCGCCGGTGTTCTTGTGAAATGGACAAATATGGGGAGATGGAGTTTTGATCCAGGGTCAGAGGACGGCAATCTGACGGAGGAACAAAAGCAAGAAAACAAACGTCAATATCAACCTTTAAACATTCAGTTCATCATTAATGCACTGGTATATTGTGGAACTGCATAGAGTTAAATGTACTCACAGCGTAAAAACTCCTCTCTGGTCTTTGGTGCAGGCGGCACAACATCTATCGTAGACACTGACAGAAAAACAGATTCTAAATACTACTGGACCTGAATAAAACCACTGTATGCATCTGGATTTATACATTTCTCTCAGGTACCTGTGGCAGCGATCCTGGGCCACGTGTCCTCCAGGAGGCTCTCCATGTCATCCCTCAGTTTCGACACGCAGTCAGTCACAGGTTTGAACGTTGAACGTTGAGGATAAAAGACAGAAACAGGTGGCAGGTCTGGAGATTCACAGGAGGTGGAGAGGGACTGGAAGGTCTGGAGGGAAATCAATAAGCAGGAGACCAGAAGAAACCTGTCAATAGTTCCGAGTATAATATTTACCTTCTGTAAAAAAAACACATGCATATTAATTCAAGTGTTGCACCGTCAAATATGGCCAGCAGATGGCACCTTTGACCTCTGAGTTTCACTTCTGCAGTTACAGTCGGTGAGTGATTTGGCTGTGCAGCACTGATTTATTCAGTAATGAAGAATTGACATTAAAACGGATAGAAAGACAAAAGAAAAACTGATGGATGAATTCGCTCTGCACCGAAGTGGTACCTGAATGAAATGGATGTGGTCGTCCATATGAGACAGCTGTTCCAGTTCGGCGTCTCTCCTCTTCATCTTGCTGATCTCCTCCTCCAGCTGCAGCTGCAGCTCTTCAGCCTGAGCGGCCGCCGTCTCTTGCTGGGCGTTGATCAGCTGCTTCGCCAAACTGCGTTTTTTATTCATGGATGAGATCATCTCATCGAATAACTTATCACAGGTCTTCCTTGCAGGCTGGGTAGAACTCTGTTCAAACAAAAACAATGAGTTTTCCTTTTGATAAATACGTTCTCTGTGGCAAAGTTCAGATTGTTTTCACACATTTGAATACATCCTTTGTGACGACGGACTGAATCAATGTTTTAACACTTGAATCTGTGGAGGTTTTAAATGACTGTAGAAAATTAAAAAGCTCCGTCCACATGTCGTCGTAGTGCTCAACGCAGACTCAGGTTTAAATATGAAGTCTAATTTCCACACCTTGAAATCCTTCAGAGCGTGTAGCAGCTCCTTCAGCTCCTGTTCTCTCTCCTGGAATCTCTGCTGGACTTTCTTTTGACTCTCAATCAGCTGTTTCTGCAATTGTTGGAGCAACAGCAAATGATTGTTTTTCATTTGGGAATGTTTTTTAGTATTACGTGTTTTCCATCAAAACTGAGGACTAGTTGTCCTAAAGATTTGACTAACAAGCAGTAACAAGCAGATCACTGTAGATCTTTCAGGGTTTTACTAAACAGTCTAAACCAGGGGTGTCAAACTCATTTTCACTCTGGGGCCACATCAGCATCACGGTCGCCCTCAAAGGGCCGGTTGTAAATGTAAGACGGTGTAAATGTAACTACTCCTAACATATTTAGTTTGGTTTCCCGGGATATCTGTGACTTCCTCAACACCTACTTAGCAGAAATAGAGGTTATTGTTTCCATGGTTAATGGCGGACAGTTGAACGGCTTTCAGGGCGATAAGCCACGCCCCCTCTCTGGTGCGCCCAGTGCGAATGAACACAAAATAGCCCCCGGCGAGACCGGCGGCGCATCTCATAATTTCAACCATGGGGATATTTTTATTTTCACATCTAACTTTTAATTTTTGTAAAAAAAAATAAAATAAAAAAAATAAAATCTTTTTTTTTTTTTTTTTGCTGGGGGATTCGCGGGCCACATAAAATGACGTACCCCGGACGTACCCCGGATCCGGCCCGCGGGCCGTATGTTTGACACCCCTGGTCTAAACTTTCCTGTTCACTGGTTGTGTGTTTGCCTCTACCTGTTCCTCAGCCTTCTCTGATGCAGATGACACCGTATTGTGGCTCTTGTGTTCATCTATAACACACAGATAGCAGATGCACTTCTTGTCCGTCCGACAGTAGACCTCCATCAGCTTGTTGTGCTTCTCACACATCTTTCCCTGCAGTGGGACTGTAGCCGAGACCAGCTGGTGCTTCTTCAACACGGGAACACTGTGGTGAGGCTCGAGGTGAGCCGGACAGTACGATGCCAAGCAGGTCAGGCAAGACATGGTGGCTTTGTGTCGTCTGGTCCCGCAGCAGAAATCACAGACGACGTCTTCTGGGCCGGCACAGGCCAGAGAAGGAGAGGGCTGCTGGGTGCTGCTCTTCTTCAGCTTCTCCACCAGCTGTGGATGACGGGAAAGAAAGGTGATGAACACTGTTCATTACAGGAAACACAGGACAGAAGCAGAATGACGACAGAAGGCTTCACAATCCTCTAAATTGGTTGTAAACCCATTAAAAAAACAAAGCACTGACTTTGAGATGAGGAAAACCATAAGTGCAAAGATACTGAGTCATTTCCGGCACTCCTTTGGCTGGTACTCATTTCCCTCGCCATATAATTTGCATCAGTATGGATTACTCATTTCATAAGAATGGCAGCCTTCTTGTAGAGTGCACTCTTTCATTCACGTTGCCTGTATAGGTGGAATATAATTTGGAGGTTTTTCATTTTGATGTGGCGTCATAATTTAACTTTATGTGCGCATTTAAATATTTAAAAACAGTCACTTCACATCAAAAAAGGTTACCGACCCCTGCTTTAGACACACTGTACTTATTTTAGTGACTCCACACACTATTAAACAGGATTAAGTAATTTGATTCAACAACAATTTGAAAGATATAGTTGAACTCTCTACATTATCTTCATTTAATAGATCACAGTGGGGAAAACAGCCTCTGTGGTCTCAAAGTAATTATCCACCTAGACTTTCCCTAAAACCGTTTCTACCACCACCTCTACATCGACCCGCCAGTACCTCAGCCAGCATGGTGTTCCTCTTCAGAAGCGGCCTCGGACTGAATGTCTCCCGGCACTGAGGACAGCTGTACAGTCCCTTCTTCTCCTCCTGGTCCCAGCAATCCTCGATGCAGTTTTTGCAGTAACTGTGTCCACAGGGAATGGTGACCGGCTCCTTGAGCAGGTCCAGACACACTGAACAGCCGAACTGGTTCTGGTCCAGGTCGACGCCGCGCTCCGGCTGCTGCTCGGCCATTTTTGATTTACGCGCAGAGAAAGTAAACGGAAAGGAACCGTTAGTTTCGTTTCTGCTCATGGACTTGGGGAGGGGAGGCGGGGCTTTCATGTTATGATAATACATTATGTAATATATCATCGATTTTCTATTATCCATAGAAGTTGTTTTCCCACAACAGTCTGAAATTGGGCACATTGTTTATTGATGTGATATTTCCATAGCTTTGCATTGCAGTTTATTCTAAGGGAATTATCTCTCTCTCTCTCTCTCTCTCTCTCTCTCTCTCTCTCTCTCTCTCTCTCTCTCTCTCTCTCTCTCTCACCATGTTCCAGTGATCATTTGTTAATCACAGCATTTTACGTTGGCAAATTGGTAAGACATCTCTTCAGTGTTTGGGGTTAGTGAATGATACAAATAATAAAAAAATAATGTGGTGAGACATTCTGCTCGCCTTCTGTAACTTCAGCTGCTTTCTTTTCTTGTGATCTTTGAAATTCAGTCTGGGTTTTGGATAGAAGGGTGTGAGTGATGGAGAGTGACGGCTGCACATGTTTCAAAATGCTGTTTTTAATGTATTATAGCACAAAAAACAGACTGGAAAACACTTAAAAGCACACAGCTGTTTAATCATTATATAACTTGTAACAAGCAATTTCTTTAATAATACAATGACATTAATGAAAAAACAGAAAAGCATCTTTCAGCATCCAAAGTCATGGAAAGTGTAAAATAACGAGTCAAAACCTTTCAAAGATACTTAAGTCATCACAGTGTCAAAATAAATGTCCTCTTTCCCAGATAGAATTAATGTTGATTAACATAAGGAATTATTTAGTATTGATTATAGCTGGCACAACAAAACAGAGACCGGGAAAAAATGTATTAACATGCGTCCGTTTACTTGTTGAATCACTCAAAACAAAATGCAAAAACACCTAAATAAAGAGTAATCCAATAAATAAAAGCATTATTCAGCCTCTCAAAGTCATGGATATTCAAAAAGAATAATAAACAGATAATGAGATAAGATGATCTTTCAAAAAAGTGGTCCTATGGCAGTCTAACGATATCCAAATTCACGATGATTGTCTTCCAATTCTTCCAAACTTAATAACATGTCGTCATCAATATTTTCTTAAATGTATTCTCATTATTTACCCTGAACACTAATCACAATGATTCCAACTGTTTCCAGGTAATCATTGAATGTCTCACCCATCCATACAACAAGTAGCTCACTGTCCCTATAGTTGGTATCAACATGCTTTATGTGTTTTATATAACAAACACCAACCTCCTATTGTCAGCGCTCTATGTGTTGTTGTATCTGCAGGAACCCCAGATTACTTCCACAGACCCTTTATTGTCTTATTTATGGCTTCCCTTGGACTTACTGCTCCTTCCGCTGCGTCGTATCCTACCTTAACGCCCGTTACTACCCCACTTAAAGCAGCCGTGGCAGCCACTTCTTTTACTTTTGACAGTAGGGCTGTAGCATCTTTAACATCCTGGCAAACAATTGCTGCGACCATCTTTCCCACACCAAGCAAAACTCCCAACAACGCACCTGTTGCAGTACTTGCAACTCTGATCAGTAACCTGTCAAAAACAGTATTTTTAGCTTTGTTGCTCATCACTTCCTGTGACATATTCCCTGATGACTGCCTGATGAGCTCTTCCTCCCTCTTTATTTCTTGTTGCACTGCTCGTAGCATCTCATTGGTGTAGCAGCTTCCGTCGTTTGCCTCGATCATCTCGCCCAGTGTGTTGAGCAGCTTTGCCACCTGCACCTGGTTACTTCTGTAGTCGTCCTCTCCGCTCTTCTTCCAGTATTTATGATCGACCACGTGGCAGCGGCCTCCGCACTTCTCCACCAGAGCACTCAGATCTCTATTCTCACTCACAAACTCCTCGATTGTCGTTCCTTGCGAGAGCTGGTCACCATGAGTGAACACGACTGTGGCGTATTTCAGAGCTTCCTCAGAGAAATCGTGGCATATTTTATTGACGACGTCCTTCTCGTGCTGTGTGAATTTCTCCACTTTAAGCACAATGAGAAAGGCGTGAGGCCCAGGAGCGCACTCGGTGATGCACCTCACTATCTCAGCCTTCAGCATTGCCTCAGACCCACTTGTGTCAAAAAAACTGCGAGTGTCGATCAGTTCGATGCTTCTCCCGTTGACAGATTTGGTTTCGGCACGAGAACGACTCGTGTCGGTGATGGAAGAATGGCTTATGTTGAACACATCCGCTCCCAATAAGGTGTTAGCCAGGCTGCTCTTCCCAGCTCCAGTTTTCCCCAGTATTACAATCCTCCATGGAGTCAGCGCTAGAAGAGAACAATGACTCTGAATAAGTCAAATACATTTCACTATTACTGCTGTTAACCTGCCATGTTGTTTTATAGGGTTGCAACTTCTCTCATTTAATTGATCGATTGTTTGTAAACTCAGAAAGTGATAAAAAAACCTACTGTCAGCATGCTAACATGTTAACAGTGACTATGCTAACATGCTGATGTTCAGCAGCTGTTCAGCATTGTCACTGTTGTTTGCATGCTCACTCTTTCTAATTAGCACTAACACAAAGTGCAATAAGGAGGATTTAAAATGCCTAAATTAAAAAGTTAAATGCAGTATATTTGGTTATATTTATTTCTTTTGTCATGTATGCATTTACTGCGTTATAATTACATGATATACATATACATATATGTACATACAAGGACAATTATTTTTGCTTCATGTTGTTACATATAACGTTTTATGTCTCAGTTGTTGTGTGATTGGTTTTTACTGAGACATTTTAAATCTTCCATAGAACAGCTGAGGCTGATGGGAATAACATTTGTTTTGCATGTATTCTTTTTCATAAACCCAAGTATTGAACGGATCATATTTCTGGCCTGATGATGGCGCCAGATGAAAAGTTAAGGGCTCATCTCAGTGATCACGACACTGTGAGCCTGGCCCATGTATCTCCTGGTAATTAAAACATTGTGTCAGGTCAGGTCATGTATTCTACGGATAAGTCAGCCAGAGAGGTTTGTGTTAAACTGAAGTTTCCATTTCTTTCTTTTAAAGTATGTTATAAAGAATCAAGTCCAGGATGTTGCCCAGTGTTGACACTGATGCAGTGCTGGAATGTAAAAGGCCATTTACTCAAGTACTGTACTTTTCACTTCACCACATATGTCTGACAGATATTGTGACTCAAGTAACAGAATGTTTTCATCCTATCCTACGTAACACTTCAACACAAGACTCTTACAGTGTAATGTTGCAACTTTTACTACACACTGATCAGAAGATGCTTTCTCCACCACTGCACTGATATCCCAACTCACCGTCCATGTTGCAACAAATGAAATCACCGTCGTCCCCCGCACTTCTGGATGTCCCTGCTGGATGTTTTTCCTTCTGTTCTCTTGTATGACTTTACTTTCATTTTCTACTCACTCGACAGAAACTTTCCGACAAGCCCCAAACAGGGAGGACATTTTTTTTTGTATACCAGTAAACAGGGCATTACATAAGTCGAAACAAAAGGTCATGAATTCATTAATGACATGTTTCCAGATGAGCCGGTTGAAGAGGAACTTCATGTGATGCTTGACAGAGGCCACCCTGACCTGGCAGGTCTGTTCAGGGCGGTGACTGTGGTTTGGAAGGTACAGCTTGAAAAGAATGTTATTTAGTTGGTTTATTACTGGCATATTCAGCTGGAGAGTATCGTACAGGCTGTGTAACCAGACTCACATTAATAGTGCCACGTGTACTTTTGTTAAAGGCATCAAGAATATCATACATGATAGAAGGAATACTCATCTTTATACGTTTCGTGTCAAAGAGGGAGGATGGCGGCTGCACCTTCTCATACCTTTTTAGGGTGGAGTGTTTTGTCTCTGAGAGAGCCAAAAGAAGTTGGAAGGAATTTAATCTGTTTTTATTGGCAGCATCCGTACTCAACTACCAGTAAACAGACTGGAAACAAAAAGGCCTTTGTGTTCAACCTGTGGCCTGAGGCCAGAGTTCTTCTTTCTTGTAAATGTAAACAATTACAGTTGTTTGCTGTTTTGGGGAACCTCAGAAATTGCTTCTTCAAAATATCATTATTAACACTTTACAACTTCCTTACCCATTTGTGGCACACGGATCCAATCAGCTCTGAGCACAATTCTTCCCCCTGAAGATGTACATCTTTAAAAACAAGTAAATATTTTTGGGCTCAGTAAATTAAAGCTCTTAATTTACACTTTGGCGCTCTAGTTTTTATCAAACGTTACTCAAATATGAGTCCATGACTCAACAACCACTTAAATATTTCAGACAATTAATTGAAGAGAGTGAGATGAATACATGCGTTTCCAAAAATTGTTTTCCAAAATTGTTTACTACTACTTCACTGTTTATTTACTCAGTATTTGAAGAAAGGTAATCAGAGTAGTTCTATTTCCAGTTGACAGGAACCAGCACAAAGTTTGAATCAGATACAAAGACTTCCATAAGGTAAGAAGCCTCAATACATAACTGAACTATTTAGTTGTGTTGCTTACCCAATTTAGAAAAGTGACAACAATAATTTACTTGAATGAATCAGGATTGCAACAATTTGTATGTCAATGTCAACCTCTCTTAAGACGTGTGCTGTTTATTATTTGATGCTGCTCCAGTGTTCATTCAAATAGATGATCTTTCATTCGAAGCATTACATTTGTCCAAAACAACTTCAAATGTCTTCACTGGTATGATTGGACACAGAAACACGTCTAAATCTGGCTCAGCTTTTTCTTTCTTTTGCCACTTCTGCCGGTGCTGTTCATTTTGAATTGATCAAAATGATTGTTAACAGGTGAATGCAGCTACGTGATGTGTGTCCCTCACAAAGACGGCTACATTCACTGCAAAGCAAACCATCAGTCCCTACACTAAATGTGATTAATCTCAGTGATGCATGAGTGCATGTTACATTTATACTGTACAGTGAAAACAATACTATCCTGCAGCATTAGGCATTTTGTTAAAGGCATCAAGAATATCATACATGATTGATGGAATACTCATCTTTATACATCTCGTGTCAAAGAGGGAGGATGGCGGCTGCACCTTCTCATACCTTTTTAGGGTGGAGTGTTTTGTCTCTGAGGGAGCCAAAAGAAGTTGGAAGGAATTGAATCTGTTTTTATTGGCAGCATCCGTACTCAACTACCAGTAAACAGACTGGAAACAAAAAGGCCTTTGTGTTCAACCTGTGGCCTGAGGTCAGAGTTCTTATTTCTTGTAAATGTAAAAAATGACGGTTGTTTGCTGTTTTTGGGAATCAAATACAGATTCAAAACTGCTTCAGAATAAACATCAACATTGCACGTGTCTCCTTGGTCTGACAAAAAGCTAGTTGGAGATGTATGGCACAGAGGAAAAGAGGAATATAGGCTAGCTGTGGCTACACAAATAGTACTTACTAATATAGATAATACCAAGATCAATATAGATAATACTAATATCAATTCATTGTTTGTTTTAGTCTTGTAATGGAATTTATTGACAGTGAGAAAGTACAAGTATAGTCAGCCTTAGACTTTAACAGCATGAATGGTTCTATGAAAAAAGAAGCCGATAAGACATGTGATCAATCAGCTGATGTTACATAGGAGATTTATGACAAATTGAAACAAATGAACACAAATGGCAATTAGAATAGTAAATAGAAAATAATCACCATTAAAAGGTACACCTGTGATTTAATATTTCACTTCCATTAAGTTGGTGGACTCACAAGAGACAGATTAAAATAAACAGTGTTCTAACGTAATCAATGTTATTTTGAAAAGCTCCTCCAGAGCTACAGAATACATGTTATAACAGTTTTTACAGTTTGTGTGTTACCTCAGAAGAAGAGTGAGCTGAACTGCAGTGTTGACAATGATGCAATGCTGGAATGTAAAAGGCCATTTACTCAAGTACTGTATTCACGCACAAATTTGAGATACATGAACCTAAGATCACTATTAGTACTATATACTAGAGTATAGTATTGCACTTTTTACTCCACCACATATATCTGACAGATATTGTGACTCAAGTAACAGAATATTTTCATCCTATCCTAAGTAACATTTTCGTCCCCCGCACTTCTGGATGTCCCTGCTGGATGTTTTTCCTTCTGTTCTCTTGCTGTGGTATGACTTTACTTTCATTTTCTACTCGCTCGACAGAAACTTTCCGACATACCTCAAACAGGGAGGACATGTTTTTTTTGTATGCCAGTAAACAGGGCATTACGTAAGTCGAAACAAAAGGTCATGAATTCATTTATGACAGTTTCCAGATGAGCAGGTTGAAGTGGAACTTCATGTAAGATAAGATAAGATAAGATAAGATAAGATAATCCTTTATTAGTCCCTCAGTGGGGAAATTACAGGATTACAGCAGCATCGCTCACAAGTAATAAATGAAGATAAAAAATCAAGTAGTATAAATAGACTAAACAGAAAACAGTAGTAAAAAATATGACAGTAAAGAAGAATACAAAATATACCAGTATGTACAGACGGAGTAAAAATGTGAAATGTAAGATAATACTTAAACGTATTGGATATTGCGCGGGATTGACAGTAAGACGACTATTAAATATACCAGTATAAACAGGCGGAGGCAGAGTAAAATGTAAGATAATACTTAAACGTATTGGATATTGCACAGGATTGACAGTAAAGAAGACTATTAAGTATACCAGTAAATACAGACGGAGTAAAGTGTAAGTGTAAGGTAAATACTTAAACGTATTTGATATTGCACAGGATTGCACGGATTTGGTATTGCACCAGGTGAATGAATTAAGTGTTCAAGTGTTCATGTTCAGTCCAAATGTTCGTGTTCAGAAGTGTTCAAAGTGTTCAAAGTGTTAGTGGTCTACAGGCTGTGTCTACAGACTCACATTAATAGTGCCACAGTGTAAAAAACAATCACAATGATTGTTAACAGATAAATGCAGCTACGTGATGTGTGTCACTCACAAACACGGCTACATTCACTGCCATCAAAGCTCCATAAATGTGATTAAACTCAGTGATGCGTGAGTGCATGTTACATTTATACTGTACAGTGAAAACAATACTATCCTGCAGCATTAGGCGTTTTGTTAAAGGCATCAAGAATATCATACATGATAGAAGGAATATTCATCTTTATACGTTTCGTGTCAAAGATGGCGGCTGCACCTTCTCATACCTTTTTAGGGTGGAGTGTTTTGTCTCTGAGGGAGCCAAAAGAAGTTGGAAGGAATTTAATCTGTTTTTATTGGCAGCATCCGTACTCAACTACCAGTAAACAGACTGGAAACAAAAAGGCCTTTGTGTTCAACCTGTGGCCTGAGGTCAGAGTTCTTATTTCTTGTAAATGTAAAAAATGACGGTTGTTTGCTGTTTTTGGGAATCAAATACAGATTCAAAACTGCTTCAGAATAAACATGAACATTGCACGTGTCTCCTTGGTTTGACAAAGAGCTATTTGGCGATATATGGCACAGAGGAAAAGAGGAATATAGGCTAGCTTTGGCTACACAAACAGTACTTACTAATATAGATAATACCAAGATCAATATAGATAATACTAATATCAATTCATTGTTTGTTTTAGTCTTGCAATGGAATTTATTGACAGTGAGAAAGTACAAGTATAGTCAGCCTATGTCTTTAACAGCATGAATGGTTATATGAAAAAAGAAGCCGATAAGACATGTGATCAATCAGCTGTTTTAATGTTACATAGTAGATTTATGACAAATTGAAACAAATTAACACAAATGGTAATTAGAATAGTAAATATAAAAGAATCACCATTAAAAGGTACACCTGTGATTTAATATTTCACTTCCATTAAGTTGGTGAACTCACAAGAGACAGATTCAAATAAACAGTGTTCTAACGTAATCAATGTTATTTTGAAAAGCTCCTCCAGAGCTACAGAATACATGTTATAACAGTTTTTACAGAGTTACTTCAGAAGAAGAGTGAGCTGAACTGCTTCTCTAAATAAGGTGACTCGCTCCTTTAAAACACCACAAAGTCTGGATTCATGACCCAACAACCACTTTCAGATTCAACATCATCAGTTAAATGGATGCATTTTCTAAATATTGTTTGCTCCTCTTTTATTGACATTGTATTTTAAGAAAATTAACCAAAGGGGTTCTCTTTTCAGCTAACGGGAACCCGCACAAAGTTTATATCACCGACGCAAGGACTTCTATAAGGTAAGAGGCCTGAATGGACAAATGAAAGCAGAATGATAAGAATAATTTGATATAAACAATTTATGTCAACGTCAACTGAAGACCCCTGCTGCTTTTTATTTGATTCTGCTTCAGTGTTCATTCAAATGGATTCCAAGGATCGTACGTTCTTTCATACAAAGCATAAATTAGTTCCATGATAACTTCAAATGTCTTTTGTATTACCTTCACCGGTGTGAGTATTACCTCAACTACCCCTCCTACTGTAGTTGGAGGGGTCTCTGGTGGAGACGCGCCTAAAGCTGTCCCAGCTTGTTCTACCACCACTTCTGCCAGTTCTGGTGCTGATAATTGTTCATTAAATAGTGGTGCTTCCTTTGACACCTTCGCAGATATTAAATTGATCAGCACAGCGACAATTGCAACTAATCCAGCTGTGACTGCGACCCTCAACAAAACTCTATTCCATGTTGGAGCTGCATCGTCCGCCTGCTTCTTAAAGACGTTGTTTCTCGCCTGCTTCCTGATCTCTTCCTGTGACTTGTTTCCTGAGGATCGTCTCGTGCGCTCTTCCTCTTCCTGAATGTCTTCCTCCACTTCTTGTAGCTTTTCATCGGTGTAGAATCCTCCATTGTTCTCTGTCACTAGCTCGTCTATGGTGTCGAGCAGCTCTGCCACCTGGAACTGGTTACTTCTGTAGTCCTCGTTGTTGTTCTTCCAGTATTTATTGTCAACGACGTGGCATCGGCCCCTGCACTTCTTCACCAGATCGCTCAGACCCTTACTCTGCTCGACATACTTCTCCATTTTCATTCCCTCTGGGAGCTGGTCACCATGAGTGAAGACGATCACAGCATATTTTAGAGCGTTTTCAGAGAAGTCTTCACAGATCTGTGTGACGACAGCCTTCTCCTGCTCTGTGAACTTCTCCACTTTAAGCACGATGAGGAGAGCGTGAGGCCCAGGAGCGCACTCTGTGATGCACCTCAGCAGCTCAGGGTTCGTCTTCTCCTCAGACCTGCCTGGGTCAAAGAAGCCAGGAGTGTCGATCAGGGTGATGCTTCTTCCATTGACAGATTTGGTTTCAGCTGTAGTACAATGTGATTTCAAGTCATTCAAATTGTTTGTTTTGAATTTGGCCTCTCCAAATATGTTGTTGGCAAGGCTGCTCTTTCCAACTCCTGTTTTCCCCAGTAGAACAATCCTCAATGTGTTCGACACTAGAAGAGAAAAGTGACTCTCTGTCAGTAAATCAGTACATTTGTCTCTTGCTTTCACACCTGTAGTTTGGATCATTTGGTCCGGATCAAAGGAAGAATGTAGTATTTTAGTTCTGGTCCGGTTTCTGTTCACACTGACCTTTTCCAAATAAACTAAGAGGAGTAAACATGAAGTTTTACAGACTAAAAGTTAACTTGTTGATCGGGGAGCACACGGATACACGCGTGTTGCATATTACTGTGGATCACTAGCACGCACTTTTTAATTGACAAACCAAACCAAACGGGTTAGGTGTGAAAACACGAGTTAAAGGTGCAATTTCCGATATAGAAAGTATTTGATTGCCTCTCAGCGGCTCTTAACATGGCAGGCGGCTCACAGGGAGAGCAACTTCATTCTCTGCTCATGTAGACATTACTCTACTATATCTTTACACTGCAAATATTTATTTGCTGCTATATTAATATTCAGAATGTTAAATACAGCTCCTTTTAAAAATCACATGTCAAAAAAAAAAAATCATGTCATCAAAATGAATTCATTATTAGGGACTGTGAGAGATAAAGCTGACAGGTGCACATTTTAAACATCTTGACTTCATTGTTCTGAGAATGAACTCATGGATACTGTCATACCTTTTTTTAATGACACAGCAAGACTAAGAAATCATTTTACATGACATTATAATCCACAAATCCTGTTTGGAGGAATCTTGATTAATAAGGTTTAAAGCAGCATCTATCAGGGCTTATTTCATCAAAGTGAAAATGATATCCTGTCCAACTAAAATATAATAGACCTAACTGAAATATATTTTAACCTAGTTGTAGCATTAGTTGTGAGGTTTGAGACCCAAATACATACAGCATTTTGAACAATGTTAATTTGAATAAAAGTCTATGGCGCTCAACAGTTGAAAAAATGAGCCCAACTTACTGTCCATGCTGTGAAAACGTAGAAATCTGTGCAAAAAAGGACTCAGATCCGCGAGCCGTCTCCCCTGGGATTCTTTTCTCTCCTCCTCTCACTGTGACTTCACTCTTGCTTCGTTTCTTTCAACCTGTCCGACTTGTTTCTCAGCTGCGGCCTGATGGAGCAATCAAAACACATTGAACTTGTTTTCATTCAGGTACATACAGGCATCAAGATACTGCAGCATAAGCATATAACAAGGGTCTACCACAAATGTGTCATTCTCTATAGGACATCAATGCTGACGCTCTACGCTCGTGCACAATGATGCTGTTGGTCAAGGTGTCGTTATCAGCTGGAACAGCCGTATGAGCACAGTGCCAAGCGGCGGCCATGAGTCAGTGGGGCACATTCACATGCACCAACATGAACTAAAAGGCGTATGCGGCCGGCCCAGCTATCTCAAAACAGCACAGAGAAGCTCAGAAGATAACACACAGAGGGAAAATTCATTCTCTTCTCAGGTAGACAATTCTACACTATATCTTTACATATAGCATTTAGTTGTTTGCTGCTATATTAATGCTCTAAATATTGGATGGAGAACCTTTAAATACATACAAAGACGTGCAAACATGCACATAATGTGGCTTTGAAAGTTTGAAAAAGGGATTTATTTTAGTTTTAATAAAACAATGCAATAGTTCAATTCAAAAATCATGTATTTTTATCTCCAATCATGTTTATAAATTGAAATGTGATGAAGTGAAGATATTCCAGCCTTCATTTTATTTTTCATTCATTTTGTCTCCTTCTTTGTTCCACTTCTCATGATATGAAACCCTGACTCGTACCTTTGTTATTGTGAGGGCCCTCAGCTGATGAATGAAAACTGTTTCATTAAAAAAAATACACTTGGAAACAGGTCAATCATTTTCTGATTTATTATTGTATATTAATACATTTTATAATAAAGGAAACATCCATGAAAACAGAATCAAACATTGCTTTAGATTATGGAGGTCCAAAATAGATAATCATCTTAATAAACTTTGGTATACTGAAGGATAGAGGCTTTTACTTATATTACATGCAGAGCTAAGACAATACGAAAGGAAAGCAAGCAAATGAATGGCACAATGTGTCACACATCAGATATAACAAATTAAACATAAAATCATTTCACATGTTGATGGTAAGTATTCAAGAAGAACTCTAAAAGAAAATATTGATACACTTGAGTATTGTATGATATTATGCGTTGTGATAATGTATCCATTGACAAAAACACCATGAGATTCAACACTCAGTCCTCAGATTATTTTTTAAATCGCACTATATCTCCTTGCTACAGTATTGCAATTTATCGCAATATATTAAATCGTAACCCCTGTAATCATGAGACATATCCTATCGCCACATTTGTGCAAATAAAAGCCCTAATGCTGCTGTTGCACTTCCTTTTTTTAATAATTTCTGACCAAAGAAAAGTCCCAACAATGATACTATTGTCACACCTGCCATCACTATGAGCAAACACTTCAGAACATTGCTATTAGCCTGCGCTCTGATCTCAGGCTGTGACATGTTTGCAGATGACCCTTTAATGTGTTCTTCCTCTTGTTGTATTTTTCTGTTCACACCTTCTAGCATCTCATTGGTGTAGCACCTTCCTTTGTTTGCCTCAGTCATCTGATCTATTGTCTTGAGTAGCTCCTTCGTTTGGTACTGGTTGCTCCTGTATTCATCCTGCGGGGTGTTCTTGGTCTTCCAGTGTTTGTTATCAAAGACGTGGCACCGGCCTCCACACTTCTTCACCAGATCACTCAGAGCTGCATTCTGATCGACCCACTGGTTGATCTTCATATTCTCTGAGAGCTCGTCGCCATAAGTAAAGAGAATTATGGCATGTTTGAAAGCTTCTTCAGAGAAATATTTACATATTTTAGTGATGACATCCTGCTCCTGCTCTGTGAATTTCTCCACTTTAAGCACAATGATAAAAGCGTGAGGCCCAGGAGCGCACTCTGTGATGCACCTCAAAATCTCAGGCTTCATCTCTTCCTCAGACCTCTTTGTGTCAAAAAGCCCAGGAGTGTCGATCCACCTAATGCTTCTCTCATTGACACATTTGGTTTCTGCTTTGCATTTAGATGTTCCTGAATTGGCTGAACCATCTGTCGGGAACAAAGTCTCTCCAAATATGGTGTTGGCGAGGCTGCTCTTCCCGGCTCCAGTTTTTCCCAAAACCACAATCCTTCTTGTTGATTCTAGATGACAATAATGACATTGTGTCAGTGATTACTCTCGTTTGTCTCTGGGGTTGCAGGAGATATACAGTGTGAAAGGTAGCTCAAAGGTAGTGAAACTTTGCTGACAATATAACTATCTAACTTAACTTTATCAGTGTTCAGATTAGGCTTACAGCTACATATTTGGACAAAGATTGTATATGTATTTTTGTTTGCTATTTTACCAATATGTTACAGTAATACTATAGATATATTGTCTAGGTGCAGTGGATGGTTTTGTGCAAAGTTGTGTGCAAAGTTGTGAACAAGCGGTTCCAATGGATATTAATACAGATGTGTTTGAAATATGCAAATAAAATAATGTTGAAACTTAAAAATAGTTTTTTGACTATGCATTGCTTAGTTTTTACACAAATTGATGGAAAAAAATTAGTTATATTCATCAGCCAACCAGGTCATATTTTGGGTACGGTGAATTGAACAGGGACTTCAAATATCTTTTAACTCACCCATTACAAGCCAATCACTTCACAACTGCATTGTTTTGCATGAGTATGGCTGGAGGTTGTGAAGGGGTGAGGTAAAATCTCATGGAATAGTTAAATGAAAAAAATTCATGTTGAGCAGCCAAATTAAAGCCTCTTTTATTGCTGTAATGCAAATTGCTCTTTTACATATGCAATGTATAGCCAGATTGTATGAAATGCGGGTACTTTTCAAAATAGACCTGATCTTTAATGTAACTCCAAAAGGCAACCCTCTGAGATGATTATTTTTGAACTAAACTAAACTCGAATTAAAAATAATATGAATATTAATAAACTGAAACATCTTAAAACACACGTTATTGGTGACAAAAACACTGAAAACAATTAAAAAATGATGTGTGAAAAATGAATAACTTACCGCTCATGCTTTCAGGAAATCAGTGCAGAGTTAAGAAATGGCTTGGATCTGGAGGATGCTGTGACTGTGTGTCTTTTCTTTTGCCTTTCACTTTATGTTGCCTCCTGTTTGACTTGTTTCTTGGTACGAGCACATCACAGCGTCCTGAGGCATGTTAAGATGTTTTTGTTTTTGTTCATCCTCCACACCCCTACCTTGATTCCTGTGCAGTGATGTCAAGCTTTTTGTTCAATGTTCAGTCGTCTTACTTTTAGATGTAGTTGTTTTTGCCGACTCGGACTAAAAGCACAACTTCATCAAATACCAAGTCCCACACATGGAATACTTGTTCCATATTTGTGTGGTCCAAATAGATTGTAGCAGGTTTTACCGTAGTGTCACAATATATGAACAGTTCACATAAACATTAACATGAATGAAGAACTCAATTACTTCATTCATGTAAATGTGATCATGGGTCTCCTCAGCTATATGGTGTTATTGTTGGTAGAATACTGTATATTTAGATTAAATATAATGTATTAGCAGCATGTTAAAGTCATTTTGTTCTCATCAGTAGTGTGAAAGCTAATAATTCAAAGTCAGACCTAAAGGCAGGTGAAATCATGTGACATTCTTTATTTCTTTCTTGACTTCCAGTTTATCTCATGAAATGTTAATGTAATGTTCTTCACTGACATTGAAACACCAAACGTTATCACCCGAATCATTACATGACACTGCTCTCTAGTGGGCAGGTGAGGCACTAGCAGTTTGTTTAGTTTAGGCTCACAGTAATGCTGCGTTCACACCAAATGCGTCGATTTTTCGAAGCGCTGCAAAATCGCGTCCAACGCGCCACCGGTCGTGTTCACACCAAACGCCGCAAAATCGCGTAGCGCCGGAGAGGGGGCGTGGTTTATCGACTGGAAGCCGTTCACCTGGCCGCCATTTCTTTCCGCTATCAACCATGAAAGGAATAAGGACAATTGCTGCTTTGTACGTGTTGTGGAAGTCCCTCAAACGTCGGAATGCCAAACGCCGTCATGTCTGGTTCATAATATTGTTCAGAGGAGCTCCGTGGATTGTATCGAGCTGTATTCACTGTGTCTAGCAAGCCACAGGTCGCTGTTTACTACAGCTGTAGGAACACGAAATAAACTGATTTGGCTGTGATTTAACGGAAAATAAACCGACAAAAAGGGACTCCGAAATAACTACATAATGATGCCGATTTGTACTTGTCTTCTCCGACAAAAAGGGACTCGGAAATAACTACGTAATGATACCGATTTGTAGGCTACTTGTCTTCTCAATGGAGCTCTGATGGATCGGTGCTAGGCTATGCTAACATCGTAGCAGCTCCACCAGCACTCAATAACGTCACGTAGACGTAAATATGGCAGCGTCTATTCATTGTTTGTACCATATGGTTTACACACACACACATGTATACACATAGTTTGGTCCGGTCTCTGTTGATATGAGGTATCGTAGAGCTCTGGGTGAAAGACGGCTACAGTATTTATTTCCTGATTCAACAACGGCAGGAAGTCAGTGATGACAGGGGGAGCAACTCAACGCTGATAGGCTACAGCGTCACGCAATTATTTCGCAGAAGTTGAAAAATTTCAACTCACGCGTTGGCAATTAACGCGTTGGCAAAAACGCGTCCAACGCGCCATCGCAAAATCGCGGCGCGCCAGTCTCATCGCGTCTGTGCATAGACAGTATAAACTGACATTATACTACTCCTCGCGATCCGAGGACGCCATAGCACGGCTGGACACTACGGTGCTTTTAAAAACTTTTCTCCATTTCTGCGCCGTGCGGTCGTGCCGGGCGTCTGTCGGGGCCGGCGGAGGTGCGAATGGCCGCCGTAGACCAGCGAAATACATGCCGTGTATTGAGTGGGCAGCGCGCCGTGTATTGAGTGGGCCGGTCTGACAGTAACTCCCGGGCCACTTTTTTCCCCCTAAATTAACAGTGAAAACTCATCATAGCTTAATTTAACATCAGTATTCATAATTACACTTCATGTTTACTTCTCCTGATCTCTACCTCCTATAACAAGGTCCATAGGGGCATCTCAATAAATAAACATGTTATATTATATTATATTATATTATATAAGTGTTATTTACTGCTAAATTTTTTTTGCATGAAACCATACTGGGATGTTTGCTGAAATTGATAGGATGGCCCTACCTAGAACATTTTCCACCAGCCGCCACTGGCATAGACTTTGTATGTAATCTCGACGCGCGTCAAAAAATCGACGCGTCCGGTGTGAACGCAGCTTAACACATCCAATTTACTTAATAGTGCACATCTCCTGTAGAAAGTAAAGTCATTAACCTAATGAGACATAAAGACTCAACGTGTTCATCAGGTCAATTATTAGTCTTTTTCAGAGTAACAGTCTTACAGCGAGTGTAAACAGAGAAGGGGAGGAAAAACTACCAGAGAGGACTTGAGTCTAATGCATTCTTTTGGTATATTACATTTTTACATTTGGATTCAAAAAGTTTAGAGTGAAAAAAATGTAATAAAACAGAAAATCATCCTCTGACATGTCTCAAAGTCTTCATGCATCATTTTCAGAATAAAGTTACTTTGTAACTTTACTACTTATTATTATGCACAAGCTCTGTTGCATTTCAAAAGCTACACAACTAAAATGATGACTGTCATAGTTTTCTTTCATTTCTTTAAATGCTTGAAATAAAACTACATGTCCAGACAAAACACATCAAGCATAAAACAAACTTTTCTTGATCTTGCGCAGACTCACAGTATAAAGATTGCAGCCACGTTGTCAGTCAATGTTGCGTTATTCATGTGGCTTCCTCATTTGATCAGGTTGATATACATGCACCAAATCTCCCAGCTATGCAGTCAATAG